>PISX010001831.1:0-180329 GCA_004024625.1 Mellivora capensis | reverse complement strand
TGCCGGAGAGGATGTGGAGAAACCAGAATTCTCATTGCTGGTGGGACTGCAAAGTGATACGGAAACTCTGGAAAACAGTTTGGCAGTTTCTCGTAAAGCTGAACATACACTTACCCTTTGACCCAGAAATCCCACTCCTGAGTGTCTATCCTAGAGAAATTCAAACTGCTGTTCTTCACACAAGAACCTGTACACAAACGTTTATAGCAGCTTTATTTAAAACTGCCTCGGGACGCCTGGGTGGCTCAGTTGGTTGGACGACTGCCTTCGGCTCAGGTCATGATCCCGGAGACCCGGGATCGAGTCCCGCATCGGGCTCCCAGCTCCACGGGGAGTCTGCTTCTCCCTCTGACCTTCTCCTCGCTCATGCTCTCTCACTGCCTCTCTCTCAAATAAATAAATAAAATCTTTAAAAAAAATAAAAAATAAAAAAAATAAAACTGCCTCAAACTGGAGAAGCCAAATGCCCTTTAACTAGTGAATGGATGAACTGTGGTGCATACACACTGTGGAATACCACACAACAATAAAAAGGGAACAAACTGTTGAGCAGCAGTTTAGGTGAAGGCATCATGCTGAGTGAAAGAAGACAGTATCAAAAGTAACATACTGTACAATTTCATTTTATGACCTTGATAAAACTGGTGATGGAGAATATTTTAGTGGTTGACTGGGGTTCCAGTGGGGAGGAGGGTGTGACTACAAAGAGACAAAAGGGAGTCTTCTGGGTGATGAAACTGTTCTGTAGCCCTATTGTCACACCATTCCTGGTTGCAGGAATCTATATATATGTTAAAATTTATAGAACACTATGCCAGAAAGAGTTGGTTTTACCAAATTAAAAAATGCACATGGCTCTGGAAGTGTCAAGCCATGGCTGTGAAATTTCCCTAGTCTTTCACCATGAGGGAAGACATAAGAAAGTATAGTTACAGCAACTGGATGAAAGCTCAGAAAATGTTTCCTTTCCCACCTCTTAATTAAGGATTATTTTTCCATCTAGACTTTTATATCTCAACTGTACCAACCATGACCATATTTTTTAAGTGACAGACCAAATCATATATAATAGTTAACGTTCCTAAGGCAGCAAGACTAGATGACTTTAATTTTTTAATATGCTTTACAAAAGTATTTGATATATTTCAGTTTTTCCTAGTATTTCTATTCCTTGCATCTCAACCCTCTACTACCTCACACACACAAAGGTTTTTCTCTAGGTTTTTCTTGCAAATTGTACATCTCTAGGTGGGGGGTAAGTGGGGGATAAGAAGCAGGTTTTATACAGCTGATGTGATCACTGTACATACAGGCTTGGAAAATGCTACCCAATCTGCCAATTAATTAAAGCATTAATCTGAGGAGCAGCCGGGCCCAGGGAATGTTTACTGAAAGGGGGTTGTGGTAGGAATTGAGTGGGAAGCTCCCTACATTTGCATGAAAATCAAAGTACTTAGAAAACCAGCTTTCTTTTGTCTCTGAAGGTGGGCAGCCTTGACCATGTCCCTTAATCTTTCTGGGCAATTTAGGAAGCCTTTTAGTGAGCTGGTCTCTGGAAAATAAAAGCGTTGCAGACTCTAGAAAAACTCTATAGAGTAGGGTAGAGAGCAAGTCCAGTGCAGTGTTGCTTCTTAGATCTGGAATGAAGCCTTCTAAATTTGGGAGTTTGTGCTGGTAGTTAGGTAGAATAGATGTAATGGTTTCACAAGTTTTGAAACCATGTATATAGACTGCATTCGAATCCCAGCTCTGCCTCTTATTAGCTTTGTGATTTGGGGCCAATCATGTAGTTTATCTAAGCCTTATTTTTCTCATTGTGAAATAAAGATTATGAATTGCTCCTTCATCTCAGAGCAGTTAGCCCTTTGGTTTGCTCCAGGCAGAAAGGAAGCCAGAGTGGTTAGGACCTTCCAAGATTACAAACTGTCTCCAAAAATAGGGACTGTGCAGCCTTTTGTTCTTCTTAGGCTTATTTTTCAGCAAGGGGCTAGAAACCTCAGGGTTTTCCCTTACCTTCCTGGGATATGCTACATTTTTATCTCTAAGAGAGGTGACCTTGACCCTAACAGCAGAAGACATAAAAGACAATAGCTCATCCTGGGACCTCTTTGGCCAACTTGAGATGACGTTTATCTAAATGTCACTAGAAGGAGTGGTGAAATGGACATGGAAATGACCCAACAGTAGTTGCCGCTGTTAAAGAATTACTGTTAATTTTTAAATTATGGTAAAAAAGTGTATGTATATATATATATATATATATAGCAAAATTTACCATCTTGGGACACCTGATAGCTCAGATGGTTGAGTGTTTGCCTTGGCTCAGGTTATGATGTCCAGGTCCTGGGATGGAGCCCCATGTCAGGCACCCCCCATGTCGGACTCCCCCCATGTCGGGCTCCCAGCTCAGTGGGAAGTCTGCTTCTCCCTCTCCTTCTGCTTCTCCCCCTGCTTGTGTGCGTACTCTCTCTCTCTCAAATGAACAAATAAAATCTTAAAAAAAAAAGAAAAGAAAAGAAAAAGGCCAATGTGGGGCTTCAACTCAAGACCGTGAGATCAAGACCTCCAAGGGCCCTGGGATCAAGTCCTTCATTGGGCTTCTTGGTATGCAGGGAGTCTGCTTCTCCCCCTGACTCTGTCTCTCGCTATCTCTCGGACAAATAAATAAGTAAAATCTTTAAGGAAAAAAAAAAAAAGAGTTGCATGCTTGATTTACCAAGCCACCCAGGTACCCCTATTGCTACTTTTCTTTTTTTTAAGATTTTATTTATTTGACAGAGAGAGAGATCACAAGTAGGCAGAGCAGCAGGCAGGGGGGGAGGGGAACAGGCTCCCTGCAGAGCAGAGAGCGGATGTGGGGCTTGATCTGAGGACCCTAAGATCATGACCTGAGCCCAAGGCAGAGGCTTAACCCCCTGAGCACCCCTATTGCGACTTTTTTAAACATGATAATGATACTATGGGCTTTTTTTTTTTTTTTTAAGATTGATTGATTGATTGATTTAAGAGTGCACATGCAGGAGGGGCAGGAGAGTGAGGGAGAGAATCTCAAGCAGACTCCATGCCATGCATGATGCTGGGCTTCATCCCACAATCCTGAAATCACCACCCAAGCTGAAACCAAGAGTTGGATGCCTAACTGACTGCCACCTAGGTGCCCTGATACTATGGGTTGTTGTTTTTTTTAACTTCTTAATCTTTGAGCTGCATACTAAATATTTTACGATAAAACAATACAGTGTCTGTGATTTGATTTAAAGTAATCCAGAGAAAGGAAGATTGACCCAATAAGAATTCTAGCTGTATGGCACATACAAGAAGGGCCTTTTTCTAGCTTTTGTCAGATGGCATCCCTTCATTTCTTTCCTTTTTTAAAAGATTTTATTTATTTATTCATGAGAGAAAGAGAAAGAGACAGAGGCAGAGGGAGAAACAGACTCCCCACTAAGCAGGCAGCCCAGTGTGGGACTCAATCCCAGGACCCTTGGATTATGACCTGAGCCAAAGGCCTACTATTAACTGACTGAGCCAACCAGGCACCTGGCATCCTTTCATTTCTGTTTCTTTTCTTGCAGAACTCTCAGAAATTGAGCCAAATGTGTTCCTCCGTCCATTTCTGGAAGTGATTCGCTCTGAAGATACCACTGGCCCTATCACTGGACTGGCGCTCACCTCTGTCAACAAGTTTCTGTCCTATGCACTCGTAGGTAAGAGCTCAGGCCTTGTTAGATGACTACAACACTTCATTTCCTGCCTCTCCTGGGGTGGTCAAGCTTTAGGTAGTGAGCTGGTGATACTGGAAGGTTTCTCCTAGCCATCTGTTTCCTTGTAGGAGAGAAGTAAGACTGTTACTGGTTACTCATCATGCTAATTGACTCAGGTTATACAGAGTGCTGAGGAGGTGGGGGTTTCCTTGGAACTCTGGTTTCTTTATGCTTTGGAGGGAATTAAGAGTATGGTGCCTGGTGCGCTTGGAGGTTTAATTTGGTTTCTTTTTAAAGTTATTTTTCAAGTATGGTGCATGCTTATTTTAAGAAGATAAACAGTGGAGAGGTGACTAAAAGAAAAATTAGTGGTGTCTCCTTTCACTGTTCCTTCTTCTTCCTTAGGTAAATAATGTTGACAGACTGGTTTGAATCTTTCTATACCTTTCTCTACATATATATAAATATGTACCATTTAAAAAATAGGAGTTTAAAAAAATTTTAAATTTAAAAAATGGGGGCGCCTGCATGGCTCAGTGGGTTAAAGCCTCTGCCTTCAGCTCAGGTCATGATCCCAGGGTCCTGGGATCAAGTCCCACATCGGGCTCTCTGCTCAGCGGGGAGCCTGTTTCCCTTCCTCTCTCTCTGCCTGCCTCTCTGCCTACTTGTGATCTCTGTTAAATAAATAAATAAAGCCTTAAAAAAAAATGGGAGTATGTGCTGTGAATTTTCTTTTTTCACTTAATAGTATTAACTTAGGGGACGCCTGGGTGGCTCAGTTGGTTAAGCGGCTGCCTTCGGCTCAGGTCATGATCCCAGCGTCTTGGGATCGAGTCCCACATCGGGCTCCTTGCTCAGTGGGGAGCCTGTTTCTCTCTCTGCCTCTGTCTGCCTGTGCTCATGCTCTCTCTCTCTCCCTCTCTCTCTGACAAATAAATAAATTAAAAAAAAAATAGTATTAACTTACAAAGATGTACATGATATAAATAGCCCTCTGATTTATTCTTTTCCCCCCAGTCTTATTGAAATATAACTGACATATAATATTATATTAGTTTTAGGTATACAACATAATGACTTAGTATACATATGTTACAAATGATTACCACATTAAATCTAGTTAACACTTATCACCTCATATGGTTTCATTTTTTTTTTCTTGTGATGAGGACTTTTAAGATCTACTCTTTTAGCAACTTTCTTTCTTTTTTTTTTTAATTTTATTTATTGATTTGACAGAGAAAGAGACACAGCAAGAGGGAACACAAACAGGAGTAGTGGGAGAGGGCAAAGCAGGCTTCCTGCTGAGTAGGGAGCCTGATGTGCAGCTCCATCCCAGGACCCCGGGATCACAACCCAGGCAGGAGCCGAAGGCAGACACTTAACTACTGAGCCACCCAGGTGCCCCTTAGCAACTTTCAGATATACAGTGTAGTATTTTTAAATATAGCTACAAAGTTATTCATTACATGCCCAGAATTTATATATCTTATAACTGGAAGTTTGTATATTTTTCTCTTATTATGGTAAAATATATAATATAAAAATTATAATTTTAATCATTTTTAAGTATGTAATTCAATGATATTAATTACATTCACAGTGTTGTACAATCATCACCACCATTTGTTTCCCAAACTTTTTCACCCCAGAAGAAACTCTGATCATTAGGGAACAATACACCATTTTCCCTCCCCTCAGTTCCTGGTAAGATTTTTTTTTTTCTTAATAAAGCTGGGTAATTTCCACAGTATAGATTTATCAGTCTTTCTGGTGGCTCAGTTGGTTAAGTGACTGCTTTCAGTTCAGGTCATGATCCCAGGGTCCTGGGGAGTCTGTTGCTCCCTCTCCCTTTCCAGTCCCCCGACCCTGCTCCTCCCGTATGTGCATTCTCTCTCTCTCAAAAATCTTCTAAAAAAATCTTTCTCTTATTAATATTTAATATTTAGATTGCCTATTTTGAGCCACTATAAATAATGCTGAAAAAAGCATTCTTTTTTTTTCTTTCTTTATTTCTTTTTCTTTTTTTTTTTTTTTTTGTTAGAGAGAGAGCAAGCAAGCACACAAGCAGGCGGAGAGGCAGAGGGAGAGAGACAACCAGACTCCCCATTGAGCAGGGAGCCTGATGTGGGTCTCAATTCCAGGACCCTGGGATCATGACCTGAGCTAAAGGCAGACACTTAACTGACTGAGCCACCCAGGCGTACCTGAAATAAGCATTCTTGCTCATATCTCCTTATTTAATAATTTTTTGGATGACAGATTCCTGTACTTGACATTTTTGGATTAATGGTCATGTGCATATTACATTTTTATAGGTACTGCCAGCTTGCTTTCCCAGAAGATTATAGTATTATACTTCCAGTGTTTGAGAATTTCCATTTCCCCACCCTTTCACCAGCACTGAATATTAGCAGTATTCTTTGTTTTTGCTAATTTGATGGGTGAAAAAAATTTTTTTTCAAGTTAAACATCTGAACAACTTTTTTTTTTTTTTAAGATTTTATTTATTTATGGGGCACCTGGGTGGCTCAGTGGGTTAAGCCTCTGCCTTCAGCTCAGGTCATGATCTCAGGGTCCTGGGATCGAGCCCCACATCGGGCTTTCTGCTCAGCGGGAAGCCTGCTTCCCCCTCTTTCTCTCTGCCTGAATCTCTGCCTACCTGTGATCTCTTTCTGTGTAAAATAAGTAAATAAAATCTTTAAAAAAAAAAAAGATTTTATTTATTTATTTGACAGACAGAGATCACAAGTAGGCAGAGAGGGAGAGGGGGAAGCACGCTCCCTGCTGAGCAGAGAGCCCCATGCGGGCCTCCATCCTAGGACCCTGGGATCATGACTTGAGCTGAAGGCAGAGGCTTTAACCCACTGAGCCACCCCGGTGCCCCTGAACAACTTCTTTTCCTCTTATTTTTATTGAGTTGTTTTGTTTTTCTTATTAATTTGTAGGAGTTCTTTGTGTAGTGGGGATATTAATCCATTGACTATCATAGTATTACAAATATTTTCTCCCAATTTAGCCCAAGTATTTTATCCAGTCTATTATCTCTGAATTAATTTAGCTGTCTTTTTCGGATTCCTTTTTAGTTGGTCTTGTCACTCAGGATCCTGAATTCCTTTTCCCCTATTGCTAGCCCATGTGCAAGGGTGAGAACAGAGAAAACAGGCAGCTGTCTTTGTTTCTAAGTAAGGAGACAAGAAGAGAGACAGCTCAGGCTGTAGCTAGCCAGGAAAAAAACAAAACAAAACAAAAAACGGCCTTCAGTTCAGGGCAAGAAAACCCTTTATCTTTTCTAGAAAGTGGGATTTGCTTAGCTGAATCATTCAGGACCCCTAGCAGAAATCCTAGGTGCCAGCTGGATTCCAAAGAGGTACATAAGCTTCTCCAGGCACCCTAGTCCTAGCTTCATACTTTTCCTAAGCAAAAATCAGGCCCAGCTAACTTCCAGCCTTGCCCTGAGCACCACCTGCAGGTCATCTCTCTCCACAGCCTCTAGCCGCTGCCTTCTGTGCTGTTTCCCTTGCTTTCTTGTCAGTGTTACTCTCTCCCCTTCTTGGGCTTGGCAGACAAGCTTGTCATTGGAGACCTCAGGCCAGCTGGTCATTGGAGTTTCCTGTGGTGGGAAAAGAGAATGCTGTAGGTGGTGATTGCAGTGGGCATGAGAAAGGGGGCAGGAAGGAGTGTATGAAAGCCAGAAGGCAAAGGAGTTGAGATTGGCAGATTTCCCTGCAGTCTGCTCCAGAGTGGCCAGGAAAGGAGGAAATTCTAAGGAAAGGGTCCTGAGGAAGACAAATTCTGCTAAGTGAGCCCAAACCCAACAATCTTTTGTTTAGGCTATCCTAGAAGAAATACCGTTATCCCTCAATCCTGTGACCCAAGGCTTCTAGGATTATCTTAGGTCCTACTCCAAGGATCAGCCTTTTGTTTGGCCCCACACAGCTGCCAGACCAGAATTTGTGCCACTGGTTGCCTGGCAGGCTCTGCCTGCAGTTCTAAAAACCTGTCACTCTTACCTGCCTTTTTAGAAGATTAACTTTACTGCTTCATTCAGGCTAAGTCAGTTAAACTACTTTTACAAGGGAGATGACTGAAAGAGGGGAAGAAATAGACCCCTAGGAGCCTCTGAGGTGGGAGCAAAGCTGCCATTCACTGAGCTCCAAAATACCACGTAGAACTGAGGACCTGGATTTCCTGTGCAAACAAACGTCCTGCTGTGGACCCTGGAGGCCTGAGTAAAGATGGTCAGGCAGGGCTGTGAGAGAAGACTCAGGCCAAGGGCCTTCAGAGTATAGGATTTGCTAAGTCAGGGGCACCTGGATGGCTCAGTCGGTTGAGCCACTGCCTTTGGCTTAGGTCATGATCTCAGGGTCCTGGGATCGAGCCCGAGTCAGGCTCCTTGCTGGGTGGAGAGCCTGCTTCTCCCTCTCCCTCTGCCTGCCACTCTGCCTGCTTGTGCTCTCTCCCTATCTCTCTGTCAAGTAAATAAATAAAATCTTTTAAAAAAAGAAAAAAAGGATTTTCTGAGTCAAATGAGAGAAACATAGAGAGCTGGGGTGATAGAAAGAGCTGGGTCACCCATACATTATGTATCATCATGAAATTGGCTTCCTTCTGCATGACCGCTAAGTAACCACTCCTGATGCCAAATAGGGGCATGCTCTAAGGACAAATTGAGTCTCTGGCCAGGTGTCAGAGAGGAACTAGGACACAAGAGAAGGATGAAAATCACTTACAGTTAATGAAAATCTTCAGGCTCATTGTTGTAAGGGAAATGTTCTGGTTTCTCAGGTATCCCCCCTGAACTTTAAGCTCAGGAACTGTTAATTTTAGGTACCAGGAAAGAGAAAATGATAAGATTTCTTTTAATTCCTTCCGCTTAATACTAGGCGGTGCTCCTGTATATACCATGCCCCCTCTGGAGCAATTTTTTCTGTCACTTGCAAAGCTTTGTCTTATCCCTGCCTTTTTTTCCTATTTATGCTTCCCTTTCAAGGATAATCCAGGCAGTTTGCGGGACCCTTCTAGGCCTTGATGGAGGCCACTTCTTTGGCTCTTCCCTTGTGGGTATTTAACACATGAATGGGAGCAGTTTCCCCCCCTTGGCAGCATTTGTGTTAGTTTCCAGCATGGCACTGGTTGTCTGAGGTATCTTCTTCCCTCTTCTTATTCACTGTTGAAATTCTCTCTTCCTCCTGCTCCCCAGTCAGCCAGCCTCCAATCCCGTTTAGTTTTCTCCTTTCTGTTCTTTTGTTTTTATAAAAGATTTTATTTATTTGACACAGAGATCACAGGTAGGCAGAGCAGCAGGTGGTTGGGGAGGGGGGCGGAAGCAGGCTCCCTGCTCAGGAGAGAGCCCTATGCGGGTCTTGATCCTAGGACCCTGAAGTCATGAGCTGAAGGCAGAGGCTTAACCCACTGAGCTACCCAGGCTCTCCTGCCCCTTTTTCTTATTACTAATGCCTGTTTAGTTAAGCTGGTAAAATGACTCTTGCTTCATGTCATTTTATTTTAAATAAGAATGAAACCAAAGCAGGAAGAGGTCTCTGATTTGTTGTAACGTGGCATCCAGATTTAAGTATTGGCAGCAGTGACTGTCCATTTCTTTTCCCTACTCCCCAACCTCACTTGCATCTGAACTCTAAAAGCAACCAGAGAGAGATGTGTTGAAAGAGAACACAAACAGGGAAAGGCTACAAGCTTGGTGTTCAAAGGTCTGGCCCTATTTGGCCCTTGCTATGGACCAAAAACTCATATTTCTAGGTCCTTCCTCTATGAAACAAGTAGCTTTACACCAGTGATTCCAAAGTATGATCCCTCCCTGCACAGCAGCATTAATTCCTTCCGGGATCTTTTTAGAAATGCAGGTTCTCAGGCCCCGCTAATTCAGAAGCCCTCAGAGTGGGCTCAGCAATTTGTATTTTTGACAAGTCTTCTGAGTCATTCTGATGTATGCTTAAGTTTGAGAACCACTGTTTAACACTGGGATTTGTGCTGAGGAGCTTATTAAAGCCAGTTACGGGCAGAATTCTCAGGTAGCTTAAGTAGCCATGAGTTAGGAAATTGGAGAGGAGAAAAACAAAGTCTCTCAAAGCAGTTCTTGTACAGGATATCTTGCCTTTTCTGTCTCTTCTTTCCGTACCATTTAGCCTCCCCTTTTTTTGTTGGAGCAGATCCCACTCATGAGGGCACAGCAGAGGGCATGGAGAACATGGCAGATGCTGTCACCCATGCCCGTTTTGTGGGCACAGATCCTGCCAGCGATGAGGTTGTCCTGATGAAAATCCTTCAGGTAAATGGAGGGGAAGAGCAATTAGGTTAATGGCCAGGAGCTGGTGCTGTCCGCTCTCCTTACCCAAGTTTGCCAGCAGCATGAAACTGTGTTTTGACTCCACCGGGCCTTACGGAGCTACTTTATTTCCAAACAAGGAGCTCAAGCACCCAAAGTAAAAGCTTCTTCCAAGGAAATAAAAGCTTTAAATGAACTGATATCAGATACTGGAAGCCCTTAATACACCTGTACCTCTGCAGACGATATCTACCGTCCCATCTTTTGGGACTGTGGGCTAGGGCTGGAATGAGTGCTGAATTGTGTCAGGGTCACACAGAGTAAAGGCACAGTTCCCAAGACAAGCTTCTGGGAGATGCCCCCTACCAAAATGAAGTGAGGTCAGCATTCTTGCTAACCTCTCTTTCTTATCCTTGTGTGCTTCCATAGGAAACTAGAGGAACAGGAGGCAGCTTCTCTCCTCTCGGGTGCACCCCACTTTACCCCACCTGCTATATTTATCACTGTATCTCCTCTTTCTTCCTGGTAGGTGCTGCGGACTCTGTTGCTGACCCCAGCGGGTGCCCACCTAACCAATGAATCTGTGTGTGAGATTATGCAGTCTTGCTTCCGGATCTGCTTTGAAATGAGGCTCAGTGGTAGGTGCTTGAATATTGGGCCTGTCATCATTTCTAGGGCCAGTGTCCGTGAGTAGAAATATAGGGTGCTGTCTCTGAACCCCAGAGAGGTAGAAAACTCGGGACTTGTCTGTCACCTACCCTTGTAGACCCATAGGGGTCTTGAAGTCTTTACTTGATTATTGCACACCTAGAATAGAGACCTTAGTTCATTGTGCCAGGGCAGGAATTGGGGTAGATCTCAGACTGACTCAGCCCAGGCACCAAATCTTCCTCCCTTGTGGTTTCTGGGATAGACACTAGCCTGCAACCCATGAAAACACATCATTGTGCCCCCTCCTTTTTTTCCCCCGACTCAGTAGTGCCACCTAGTGGGCTAGTGCAGTTGTGGCTGCCAGACTGAGCTGGAGCTGGTTTTAATAAGTTTGGCATAATCCTTAGTAAACAAGGTTTGGAGGGGAGTCTGCTCTGAGAAGCCTCCTGATAATAGCCCAGCAAGTAATGACACCTGTGTTATTTGTTTTTGCCTGTGCAGAGTTATTGAGAAAATCCGCAGAGCACACTCTCGTAGACATGGTGCAGCTGCTCTTCACAAGGTAAACCTGCTGCTGTTTGCTTCAGCCCGGCTGCCCAGGCCTCTTGAGCCTGGCTGCTTCCACACAGCCACTTCAGGGACCTGGCCAACCCTACAGCCACTTCAGGGGCCACTGGGATTATGGATGGGGATAGTTCCCTGGGTCCAGGGTTACTGAACAAGGGAAAAGGAGGAGGGACCTGGCTTGGCCTCAGTGGGAGGCAGAGGGTTATTTGATCTAGGCTGACAGACCTTGTTTTGCTTCCCAAACTTGTGTCTGGTTCTGTGCAGGTAACAGCTGGGAAAGGGAACCCAGAGAGGAAGCCAGATTCAAGGGAGCCTAGAATAGGATGTTGAGCTCTGTAAGGAAGCTAGGATGACCAACCTTGTTTGCCCAGACTGTCCTGATTATAGCACTGAAAGTCCCTGCAAACCCTTCGGTCTCTGGCAACCCCAGACCACTGGTTACCCTAGTCAAGGCCCTCAATTTAGGGCCTAGAAGGCCTTCTCATACTATGCCTAACTGCCTGTTTACTATACCTATTTTCAACAGACTGACTTTGAGAAGAGCTGACTGAGGCGAGGGCTTTAAAGCCTCCTTAGATGATATTAATAATGGGGATGATTATGCATCTGTGGGGCTGGGATTATTTGGGAAATCGATGTACCTTCTGCTCAATTTTGCTATGAACCTAAAACTGCTCTAAAAAATAGTTAAAAAACAAAAAAACTTCCCCACAGGATTTCATTTTGCTCTCAAATCTATAAGTAGTAATTATTAATATGTACAGACTAGATCTGCCCCTGGGCCCTGCTGCAAAGTGTTCTTACTCCTCAGGCTCAGATTTATTGGTTTCAAAACTCAGCCTACTTTTAACTCCTTACTCTTTGCCCAGTCTCCCAGAGTTTTGATGGACTTCCCTCTTCCCCATCTTGCGGTGTTCATCAATACTTGTCAAGTAAACACAAGTAGAAAGGAGTCAGTTTAGTATGAAAAGAGCCACCACTTTCCAAGGGCATTTAGTCATCTTACCCTGGTGACTACCTTCTTTTTAAGAAAGTGTCTGTGTTATAAATCCCCCAATTTCTCCCTTTGATGAGGCTCTCAAAAAGCTGCTTCTCTTCCCAGCTTTTCTAAGGGGACAGGGCATGCTCGGGCCCAGAGCATCCTTGGACTGTGGCTGGCATGCGGGGGAGATTTGTTTTTATCCCTTATGACAGTCCATGGGATTCTCTGTCTTATAGGTTACCTCAGTTTAAAGAAGAACCCAAGAACTATATGGGGACCAACATGAAGAAGGTATGAACTGCTGTCCCTTATCCAAACCTTGGTCTCCCAACTTTAGTGCTATGGGGATTTTCCTAGATACCCCTACTTAGCAAAAAACATGCTTTTGCCTATACAAGTCTGCTTGGAATCTAGAAATAGGTGTCACTCCTTTAGTGAGAAATTAATTTTTCCCCAGATACCTCTTCTTCCCTAGCCTTTCCTTCCCAGCCTATCTTTGGTGACCCAACACATAAGCTGGTGAGCCAGTCCTTCATGGAAACTTGGTGAAGCTGATCAGGTTGTGATAAAAGTGTATGTAGATAAAGGTGAATGCCCTACCATCCCCTCAAGGTCCAGCCTTGTCAGCAGGTAGGCGGTCTAAGGACCCTGTGCCCTAAGTACCACCCTCATGCTGGATTAGACTGGGCTGACACTTGCGCTAGTCTCTGTTGACGAGACAAATCAAGCCTGACTCTAGATCAGAAGGTTCTCAAACTGCTACAAGAATGGTGGTCAGAAGAATGGCCTCTTTCTATCTTGAACTGAAGTCCTAGACTTCACAGGCCTCTGATGATTCTACTTGCAGCCCTAAAAGGTTCTGCCTTGGAGATGACCCTTGGCTGTTTGGTGCATGCACCTGACCTTCCTTCTCCCTAGCCACCCATTCCCATTCCTGCCCTCTGCCCTGTTGGCGTGTGTCTGAGTTTATGTCACTTTGTTTAAATCGCTCGTTTGCCTGTCTTTCACAGATTTCTCCATGTCTCCTCAGCAAACTGGAGCTAAATAGTGGGGAGCAGACCAAAGCCCTGAACCAGTTAGAGAGGGTACTACTCTTTAAGAACCTCAAGGTCTCTCTCCCTCTCCTTTCCCCCTTTTAATTTATTTAAGCATATATACATAGATGTACATATATGTATATATATAACATCTGGGTCCCATTTCCATTGTGCGAAGCACAACTTACCCCTCCCTAGTAACACAGCATGGCTTTGGAAGTGTTGCATGTGTTTGTAGATTGGCAGTGTTGGGAATTTTCCTGTGGCATTTGGTTGCCTGGAGGCAGAAGGAAGCTTTGAACTGGTGATACATCATGTAGTGAGCCTAAAGAGCCTGGGTCCTGCTGACATCTTGTTAGGAGGTTTAATATCTCCCATTTCTAGGGGAACTGTGCCCTCACAGGACCTCTAAGCAAGGCCCTTCCCCCTTCTACCCTCTCCCTGTCTCAGAGCTGGCATATAGAGCTTAAGAATAGCCTTGACTCCATCTGGATACTTGAACTGGATTTGGAGGGGAAGGATAATCTTTTTTCTTAGTTAACATTAAAGAACTTCTTCCAAGATTTAGGACTCAAGATGGATGGGAAGGAGCTGGATAGCCCAGGTCATTGAAGATAAAAAGAACTGTGTGTCTCTACACCTAGCTAGATGGTCTATAGGCCTGCATTCTGTTTGCATGAATTGTGTCAATTTTCATTTGTGTGCTTGACTCGTCACAAGTTGCATTTCTCTTTAGTAGCTGCCCAGCATTTTGCCATGATTATTAACCTAGGACCTTTCTTTGTAAAGCTTATACTGCCCTTTGGAAATATAGTTATATGGATAAGGTGTTGTAGGGTTCCATGAACACCTACTGCCCCCCCCCCCCACCTTAGAATCTTAGGACAGGGAGCATAACAGGGAACAGAGTTATATGGATAAGGTGTTGTAGGGTTCCATGAATACCCACTGCCCAGCCCCAACCTTAGAACCTTAGGACAGGGAGCATAACTGTACTTTTAAGGGTTGAGGCTTTTGTGAGAACAGGCAGCCTCTCATCTCCTACTCCAGCCAGGAGGCAGAGAATACTAATTGAAATGATCAGGTTGGAGCAAGCTTTGCCGAGGTTAGAAAAGGAAACAGGAAGGACTAATCCTAGTGTAGGAAGGCATCTCAGTGAGTGACTGGCTTCTCAGTAGAAGTAGAACCACCTAGAGTCCCTGAAATTGGGAGGCCGCCTAGAGAGAAAAGATAGCTCACAAAAGTGGATCCAGCTGTTAGTGCTTTTTGGACCTCAGTAACAATTGCCGATAAAGCCAGGAGGTTCTTGTTTTCTCTTTGGTCTCTTGAGCTTCTTGACCGTGTATTTGGCTGACACTTACTCCCAGAACATTCTTTTTACCTTGAACTTGCCACAGATGTGCTTCAATGGTTACTGGAGAGAGCACCCTGATTCCTGTGTAGCCACAGTGCTCAGAGCACTAGAAGCTATTTCTAGGCATTTTCTGTAGGCATTGTGGAGATGAAGGGACAAGAAGCATAAATCCAGTGTGAGGCTGTTGCTCTGTTAGTAAGAGCCAGGTACAGGGCTCGACTCTCAGACCTCTTTCCTTTCTGGGTGGAGCTATTGGTAAGAAAGGTAGAATTATGTGGTTTCTAAGCAAAGGATCAGTGGTTACCGATGTTCAGGAGGGCTTGGGGGAAGTCAAGGAAGGAGGTCTATCCTCCACATACTAGAAGGAATTGAGCAGGCAAAGGATAGCATGGGTATATTCAGCCTTTAGAAAGAGGCAAGGAGGAAAAATGCTTCTACTCTATTAGAGACATTCTGATGGTCCCTGGACCATTACTGTTTCCCTGTCCAGGGATGGTCCATCAGTCTAGGAATAGTATGATGTAACTGTAAAGGGACTGGTTTCAAACCCTAACAGAAGGCATCAGGACCAGGAAAATGAAATGGACCTAAACAAAGTAGCTGTGAGCTTAGAGTGGAGAAAATACATAAAAACTTATATCCCAGAACAGTTCCCACAATGAGTTATAGAGATTTTCCTTTGTGACTAAAAGGAAGCTATAGGAGAAATGGAAATACAGCAGGAGAGAAGGAAATAGAATAGTGCAAGGGTCCAAGAAATCAGTAGCCTTAGTGCAGGGGTCCAAGAAATAGTAGCCTTACTATCTGAAAACATAAAATTGCGTTTAGAAAGACCCAACAGTGGGAAGAACAGGTCTCAGTGATGTACCAAAATTGGGAGCAGTAGAGAGCAGAGCAGCAGCATGACATGACCCTCCATCCTTAACTCCACAAGTTGGCTGGGATACCACTCCTTCCTTAACTCCAAGGAATGAGCCTTTGACCAATGTGATGCAAAAATTTCAGAGAGCCAGGAATATGTTTAGGATCTAGGCCCAGTTCACGAAGTAGTGGGAAAAGCTGAGTGTGACAGGGAAGTTGTAGGCTGTCATAGTGGGATAAGAACTAGGAGTATGAGGCTGTGCTACAGATAGTTGAACAAAGCCCAGGAATCCAGGACCTGTAGATCTGAAGCTTCAGGCCAAGGAGCCTCTGCCCTCACCTCTTCTGCAAGAGGGTCAGGCACCATCTAAAGGACTTAGGATTGCCAGGACTCAGGAAAGTAGAGTAATGTGTAACCAGCCTAAAAGTAGACTGTTTAGGAGGCTGCTAGGCTGACCTGTGAAGTGGAAGATGTAGAAGCCAGATTAGAGGAGTAGGAATGTGCTCTAATGGTCTAGAGTTTTCCTTTGGCACGGATGTGGCATATAGGCTGTTTTCTAGGGATCAGTAGGAATAAAAGAAGGGAGATTGCTAGGGAAAGAATCTTAATTTGAATACCAGTGCTGATGAGGTATGCTATTTCCAGCTGAAAATGAGAGCAGGAGGCATGAGTGATTCATCCAAGTGGAAGAAACAGAAGAGATCCCCCCGGCCCCTGCGCCATATGACCAAAGTCACATCAGGTTCAGAATTGCACACCCCCAATGGAACCACCTTATCCTCTAATCTCACTGGTGAGTGCCCTGGGTTGCTTCCCCTGATTAGAATAGATAGAAGAAAATGTCCTTCCTCTCTGGGGATTTAACATTGAAAACCAGCCAACTGAGGGGTTTTGGTCTTTCTACTAAGAGCAAAAAGGAAAACTCCAGGTCTGTTCAGACTATGACCATTTCGCAATTCTGCAGTGACTTAAGGTTGTCTCCTTCCAGAGGGACTCTGACTACATTAGAGACCAGCGTTTATAGAGATTATTATTCAGTCTAGGAAATAGAGCCCCTGGAGCCATGGAGGGTATGTGTTTTACACAGAGTCTCTCATCTTCAAGCCTAACTTACTTTGCTTGGCAGGGGGCATGCCGTTCATTGATGTGCCCACTCCCATCTCCTCTGCAAGCTCAGAAGCTGCTTCAGCCTTGGTCAGCCCCTCTACAGACAGTGGCCTGGAGTTCTCCTCCCAGACCACCTCCAAGGAAGATCTTACTGACCTAGAGCAACCTGGCTCTCCAGGGTATAACACAGCTACAGAGCCTGGCAGCAGTGACCCAGGGGTTCCTGAGCAGCCTGACCCCCAGGTATGGCTTTGATTTCTAAAGGCCCCCTCTCTAGTCTTTTTTCCTGTGGGAATTGGCTTGATCCTTTGCATCCTTTGTCCAGGCCTTGGCTCAAAAGAAGGTTGAGGTAGGGGGTTATTTCTTGTTTCTTTGAATCAGCTGTGCTGTATAGAAAATCCACAGCAAGACTCAATGTGAGAGGTAGCTCATGGGATTTATGAAGCAATGCATACAGATAGTACTTGGCAAAGGTAAGAGAGATGGCCATAGCTTTGTCTGGAAGGTAATGATCTAAATCCCAGGCCTATGAGAGCCTCTGTTGCCTCTAGAGTTGTAGTCACTTTAGGTCACTGATGCCCCAGGAGGTGCTTTCTGAGTCTTTCATCATACTCTGCCTGAGCCATCTTTCATCGTGCATTGATTCATAGCCTGCTGAGCCAGCCCTACACCTGCAGTCCATTAGAGACACTTGGAGCATAGGCATTTCAGGGGAGTAAGTTCCAAGTTGCTCTTGTTTCATCCCTCTTCCTATCCCGATGCTACTGGTCATAGCAGGAAGGGGTCCCTGTGGAAAAGGCCCAGTCAGCATCCGTGGAATCCATCCCCGAAGTGTTAGAGGAGTGCACATCCCCTGCTGACCAGTCTGACTCTGCCTCTGTCCATGACATGGATTACGTCAATCCCCGGGGTGTGCGCTTCACACAGTCCTCCCAGAAGGAAGGTGAGTTCTCTCAGGCAGTCTCTGCCTATTCACCACCTCCATCCTGCCCACTGTCCTCTGTCTAGACCATCTTGGATCCAAAGTGTCTTCTGGTCCATTTTCTAGTCAGGAAATGGAATCAAGCCAGAGGACTATTGGCGTGGCGTAGACTGTTGCCTAACTTACACAGAGAGGGACTTTGGTGGACAGTAGGAAGTGAGAGGAAAGAATAGTTTGAGACTTCTAACAGAAAGTAGGGTCATCAATTCTGATTGCCTTCAATAAGTGAGAGTAATCTTCTTAACCTCCCCCCAAAAAAAAACCTTTTTTTTTTTTTTCCTTGAAGAGACTCACTTACCTGCAATTGCCTTGTATAATGCAGGGCAGACTAGGCCAAGCTATCAAGCCAATTGTTTCTTAGCAATCCCACTTTACTCCTGGCCTTCCTTAGGTACAGCTTTGGTCCCCTATGGTCTTCCCTGCATCCGGGAGCTCTTCCGCTTCCTCATCTCCCTCACCAATCCACACGACCGCCACAATTCAGAGGTTATGATCCACATGGGACTGCATTTACTGACAGTGGCTCTTGAATCAGCCCCTGTAGCCCAGTGCCAAACCCTCCTGGGCCTCATCAAGGATGAGATGTGCCGCCACTTACTCCAGGTAAGGCTGGATTTCTAGAGGGCCTCTGAGTCCCTGGCTGTTTTTCAGGGCCTGTTAAGGACCAGGAGTGCACAGAGAGGTTTGGCTGATGGGTGCAAAAAGTATAGGATCCAGGAAAGAACCTCCCTACCCAATTGGCCAGTGGTCATTGTCAAAAGGACACTGTTAGTTCCCTGGGAACTTTGGCAGCCAAAGAGAAATACGGGAATGGCTACATGTGGAGTTCCCTTAGAGCACAGGACCTTAGTGGCAGCCTCACACAGTTTGCTTTCCTGCTTTTCTCTTGATTGAGTCGTAGGTTCAGAAACCTAATGATTTAACCCTACTCTGATCTCCAGCTACTCAGTGTAGAGCGACTCAACCTTTATGCTGCTTCCCTGCGGGTATGCTTCCTGCTCTTTGAAGGCATGAGGGAGCACCTCAAGTTCCAATTGGAGGTGAGTGTATTGAACTTGGAAGAACAAAAAAAATAGATGTATGGCATCTTCAATGGGGCTAGCTCTGTCATTCTGCAGGGATGGGATTTAGGGGCCCCCGTAAGACAGTGCCTTTAGCCTCCATAGTTTTGTTCTTTGGCTGGCGTCTTTGGTGGAAAAATTAAAAGAAGCCCAGAGGAAACTGGCTGGCTATAGCATGAGAGAAGCAAAATCTGAGGACTGGTGGACAGCCTCACTGAGTGTGTATGGCTTTTCTGCCTAGCAGTTCTGCAGCATAGGCAAGCAAGTCAGATAGGCTTCGCCACTAAGTTGCAGAAAAGAACTCTGTGTAGTACCAGGTCAGGCTCACAGAGCACAAAGAGGGTTAGTAGGCAACTTGTTTTGGATCAGGTGTGAGGGAGAGAGCCAGGCCTTCCCCAGCGTGGAGGCCAAAGAGGATAGAATACCTTTAAGGGTCTCTTAATGCATGCCTCCTGGCTGGGCTTCTCCTTCTTGTGTTTAATGGTTTACCTGTCTAATTTTTCTCTTCTATCTTGAATTCTTCCCCACCCAAATGGCTATTACTGGATTATTGCCAGATGTACATCAAAAAGCTCATGGAGATCATCACTGTGGAGAACCCCAAAATGCCTTATGAGATGAAAGAGATGGCACTGGAGGCCATTGTGCAGCTTTGGCACATCCCCAGTTTTGTCACTGAGCTCTATATCAACTATGACTGTGACTACTACTGTTCGAACCTCTTTGAAGACCTCACCAAGCTGCTGTCCAAGGTGCTGACCATTATTACTGGCTTCGGGAAAGAAGGCTCTGTTAAGGAAATCTCTCTGGTGGTAGAGCGCATACGATATGCAGGGCGGGAAACACTTGAGAGTTGGGGAACAGGAAGAAGAAAGGCATTTTCTCAGGACAGTGTAGAAGTTACAAGAGGTTTCAGGGTTTTTGGAAAAGTGTAAAGTATTCTCACCTCAAGTCTCCTGGATCTTGTTTACTTTGCAGAATGCCTTTCCTGTGTCTGGTCAGCTCTATACAACACATCTCTTGTCTCTTGATGCCCTGTTGACAGTGATTGACAGCACTGAGGCCCATTGCCAGGCCAAAGTCCTCAACAATCTTATCCAGCAAGAGAAGAAAGAAGCAGCCAAACCTGGCTATGAGGCAGTAGATGGTTCCCGAGAATCCAGCAATAGTGAGAGGCATTTTCTTTCTTCGAGGAATCCTAGGGTTCTATGCTTATCACTTCTCTATTCACTGAATCCTCTCTCCATCCTTTATATCACTTCTTCTGGGGGCTCTCCCAATTCTGTGTTTCCAGGGTTTGGTGGTTTAAATCATTGGCCAGGCAGATTAGCAAGATTCATGGACTTATACTTTTCTTATCCTCCACACTTTGGCTTTCTTATAGAATTATTATTATTATTATTATTATTTAATTAAAGTATAGTTAACGGCACATGGGTGGCTCAGGTGGTTAAGTGTCTGAGTCTTGATTTCGGCTCAGGTCATGATCTCGGGGTCATGGGATCAAGCCCTGCATTGAGCTCTGCGCTCAGCATGGAGTCTGCTTGTCCCTCTCCCTCTAATTCTTTGCCCCCACCCCCCACTCATGTGTGCGTGCACACGCTCACTCTCTCTCTCTCTTTCTCTAAAATAAATAAATAAAATATTGAATGAAATAAAGCATAGTTAAAATACAATGTTACATTAGTTTCAGGTATACAACATAGGAGTATTATTATTTCTTTATGGGGAGAAAAGAGAACCTAGATTAAAGGATATAGGATTTCTCTTCTAGGCCATACCTTCCTCCACCCCCAGTATCTGCTTCCACCCTAATTAATCTTCTCTGACATCCCCTTGAGACTGAGGTTGCAGAAGATCAGAGAATGGGACTAGGTAATCTCTATTAAATTACAGAATCTAATGCTTGACTAATCTGGGACAGTGACTACTTACTTGGGCTTAGGTTTGTTGTCTTCAGGGCTGGTGACCTATGTGGGGCTTTGTGGGACCTACCCAGGTCTCCTTGACCTAGTACACAACTTGTCTTGCAGCTCTGCTGGTTTCTTACCCCGTCTTCATTTATTTTCTTCTCTCTCACCAGCTGAGAGAGCAGCCAGTGATGGGAAACCTGTAGCCCCAGACATCCCAGGCCTACATCTGCCAGGTGGAGGGTGGCTGCCAGCAGAACACGGGAAGCCAGGATGCAGTGATCTGGAGGAAGCTGCTGACTCTGGGGGTGGGTACTGGGTGTCCATGATCCTCAGACCCCTCAACTGGAGGTTTTGGTGGAGAGCCCAGGGAAGGCGGGGAGGCAGGGCACAGACACCCTAAAGTAGTATGTGAGTGAACCTTGGCTGCTCACCCATACCTTCAGAGAGAGAAGGAAATATTTGAGAGGCCAAAGATATTTGAGAGAAAACATTTGGAGCCCTAGAAGATAGGACCTCTAAGAATGTAGAAGACTAATGAGGACAAGAAAATTTTTGAGGCATTTTTCTTCACTAGAGAGTATATTGGCAACCTTCCAAAAGCCATTATACTGGTAAAGGAGGTCTTACAGGTTTTTCATTTTCTTCCTCCCATATCCTATTCCTAGCTGACAAAAAGTTTACCCGGAAGCCACCTCGATTTTCCTGTCTCTTGCCAGATCCACGGGAACTGATTGAAATTAAAAACAAAAAGAAGGTATGTATGGCCATCCCCAGAACTTAATCTTTGCCTGCCTCGGTCTGGGTGTCTTTTGTAGGATTTCTGTCCCAGAGGATAAGGGAGAGTCTAGCAGCTCATTGAGCAGTTTCCCAAGGCTAATCTTTGCATTTTGGGGGACTTCAGCAACCACCCGGTCTCCTTTGAAAGCCTTCCTTTCTAAGCCATGGAATTAGACATACCCTATTGTGTGCCCCTTGGCAAATCCTCCCCTAGGTGAAAGCCAGTTGTTACTGATGGTAACAAGAGCCTGGGATGGTGTCAGGTAGGTCACTGGAGGTTATTGGTTATCTCAAGCCCTGGGGTAAGTATTGGCAGTGAAATGGAATTGACATTTATCTGGTGCTTTAATAAAGTTCAAAAAAAATTGTTTTTTAAACACAAAAAGCCTTTTATTTAACCCTTTCTTCCTCTTATGGTCAGCCTAAATGACTGGTTTGTATCCCCTTGATTGTAGAGCTGTGACTAAACAGACAGAAAGTTGAGTTATCATCACAGTTAGTTCACCTTGTCCTTAAAAGCTAGGAAACTGGAGAAAGAAGGGAAATCCAAGCTAGGCTATAAACAGATGCCAGGATGGCTATAAAACTGGGGAGAAGAGGGATCCTTGGGTGGCTCAGTTGGTTTAAGCGTCTACCTTCAGCTCAGGTCATGATCCCAGGGTCCTAGGATCAAGTCCTGCATTGGGCTCCTTTCTCAGTGGGGAACCTGCTTCTCCCTCTGGTGGCTGCTCCCCCTGCTTTTGCTCTCTCTCTCTGAAAAATAATTAAGTAGAATTTAAAAAAAAAACTAGAGGGAAGAGAACGTTCTCTAGTCTCTCTTCTACTTTCTCCTGATTTCTAAGTTGGTGGAGAAGGGCTGTCCCTGTGCATCTTGAGAACTCAGAAAATGAGTGAAAAGGAGCTCCTCAGCCAGTTCTTCTTACTATTTTTTTTTTTTTTTAATTTTTAAGTACGCTCATATGCCCAGTGTGGGGCTTGAACTCACAACCCTGAGATCAGGAGTTAGTGTTCTACTGAGTCAGCCAGTTGCCTCTTATGGTGCAATTTTTTAAGAATTCTGTGTTTTGTTTTGTTTGTTTTGTTTTGTTTTGTTTTAAAGATTTTATTTATTTTACAGAGAGAGATCACAAGTAGGCAGAGAGGCAGGCAGAGAGAGAGGAGGAAGCAGGCTCCCCGCCCAGCAGAGAGCCCGATGCGGGACTCGATCCCAGGACCCCGAGATCATGACCCGAGCCGAAGGCAGAGGCCTAACCCCTGAGCCACCCAGGCGCCCCTGTTTTGTTTTGTTTTTAAGTAATCTCTACACCCAACATGGGGCTCAAACTTACAGCCCTAAGATCAAGAATTACATATCCTACTAACTGAGCCAGCGGGGCACCCCGGTTCCTCAGCCAGTTCTAATTAGACACGAAGAATGGGGACAGCTAGTGGGGCTGGTATGATCCAGCCTTAGTTTTGGAGTCACTTCGAACTACATCGTAGGCACCTGTTAGGTGACCAGCTGTGGACCGTGATGGAGTTGAGCCTGGCCTTGTCTGATTTAGGAGCAGAACCTGCTAGCAGAACTAGCAGCTTGTGACACCTCTAGTATGTCTCCTCCAGCTGCTAATCACTGGCACAGAGCAATTCAACCAGAAACCAAAGAAGGGGATCCAGTTTCTGCAGGAGAAAGGCCTCCTTACTATCCCAATGGACAACACAGAGGTTGCCCAGTGGCTCCGAGAAAACCCTCGGCTGGACAAGAAAATGATTGGAGAGTTTGTGAGTGACCGCAAAAACATTGACCTGTTGGAGAGCTTTGTGAGGTGAGGAAGTGGCAAGAAGTGGAGGACATAGTTGGTGATCAAAGGGCAAGGCATCCCTCAAAGTAGTCTCAGTCAGTTCCTGCTGGTAACCTAGGTCACACACTCTTCCTTTTCCCATGACTTATGTCTGTTGGACCTGAAAGAGTCTCCAGCAAGATAGCTTTGGGAGCCATTCCATTCTGCATAGAGAGCATTGCAAAGGGATAGAACAGGGTTCCTGAGCACAAGGTAGATTCCAGTGGATGGGGTTTCCAGGCAAGAATGCACTGATGTGGAAAGTACTAAAATTAGGAGTTGTCAGATTCTAGTCTGTTTTAGAGATGACCACAAGATTGTTCCCTTTGCTAGAGCCTTCAGCTTCCTCTGTTCCAATATGAGAAAATTAGAGGGACTAGAGCTAATAGGGAGCCCAGTGTTTGCGGCTTATGTATCTTTAGTCTCTTTGTCCTTCTTTCTCTCTAGCACCTTCAGTTTTCAGGGTCTACGGCTGGATGAAGCTCTTCGTCTCTACCTGGAAGCCTTCCGCTTACCTGGAGAAGCCCCAGTCATCCAGAGGTTGCTGGAGGCATTCACAGAACATTGGAGAGTGAGTTGCATGTCAGGGCCTGAGCCCCCCAGCATCTCAGGTTCATTTGACTGGAGGGTTTTTATGGCTCCAACTGAAGGACCCAGCTGCTGTCTCCTAAAAGGCTGAGAGAAACATCAGCGAACTTTCCATAGAGAGATAAGCTTCTGTTAAGGAGTTGGCAAGAGGTTGGAGGCTTTCTGGCTCCTCTTTGTACCCAGCACTGGCCAATGGGTTGGTAGTGAAGGTTTGATTGGCCAGAGAAGGGCATTGATACAGGTGGGGTCTTTGCTTTTTCAGAATTGTAATGGCTCCCCATTTGCCAATAGCGATGCCTGCTTTGCCCTGGCCTATGCTGTCATCTTGCTTAATACTGACCAGCACAACCACAACGTTCGCAAACAGAATGCACCCATGACTCTAGAGGTAAGCTTGGATCCCAGCCAAGGTAGAGAGGGTCCAGCACAGTTTTGGAGGTATAGCAGGAAGGGCATGGGATTTCCAGTGGGCACAATGGACAGAGTTTGTCCAGGGGAATCAGGGAGGGCTGGCCAATCCAGGAAAAGAACTGGGTTAGGGAGGTGGGCTCTTTCACTTACTGTTTCCTAAGTCCTATCTACTATAGACCCAGGAGTTCCTTAGGTGGGCTTCAGCACTGACATATGGGGGGAAAGCTTGTTGACCTGTCTCTAGGAGTTTCGCAAAAACCTAAAAGGTGTGAATGGAGGCAAGGACTTTGAGCAAGACATCCTGGAGGACATGTACCATGCCATCAAGTGAGTATTTGTGGAGAATAGTTTGTCTTCTCATTAAGCAGAAGCACACTGCTTCCTTTTCCAGATTTTAGAGTCCCATCAGACTTCAATGATTCATATGCCCTGGATTTAGCCTTGAGACTCAGCTGGGCAGCACCTATTCCCATTTCTTCCTTAAAGAAGCCTGAACAGTACTGGAGCTCCAGTACTCTGAGCCAGGATGTAAACTGCCCCTGCTAAGTAGAATATCATGAGCCCATTTCCTGAACCCAAAGCAGCTGGGTTTTCCTGTCTAACTCACAAGATGCATTCTGAAGCTGGTAGAGAACACAAAATGGGCACTGGAGGGTGAGGTTTGGGTCAGAGATCAGAGATGGGGCACTTAGTTTTTTATTATAAATCAGAAAAAGTAGAGAGAAATGTTCATCCTCTCATACCCAGAAAGAACGGAGATCTCACTACAGAACTAAAGGCCCCAGTTAAAGACAGGGCTTTGGCATTATGGGGGGTTCTGGGTGCTTCCTTTCTTTCTCCCTGTTCCCACTAGTGGGTGGGAAGCAGATCACTGAGCTGCACTTGTAGTGACCTCTCATTGATGGACTGTGCCAGTATGGGCAAAACCTATTGTCCTAGGGGTGCCTGGGTGGCTCAGCGGATTAAAGCCTCTGCCTTCAGCTCAAGTTATGATTCCAGGGTCCTGGGATCAAGCCCCACATCGGGCTCTCTGCTCAGAAGGGAGCCTGCTTTCCCCCTCTCTCTCTGCCTACTTGTGATCTCTGTCAAATAAATAAATAAAATCTTTAAAAAAACAAAAACAAAAAAACCTGTTATCCTAGCATGGAACCAGTTAGGTTCACAGCAGTGCACCTACTCTTTCCTTTACCTCCTAACAGGAATGAGGAAATTGTGATGCCTGAAGAGCAGACAGGCTTGGTTCGGGAGAACTATGTGTGGAATGTGCTGCTTCATCGAGGTGTCACCCCAGAGGGCATATTCCTTCGTGTGCCTGCTGGCAGCTATGATCTTGACCTCTTCACCATGACATGGGGCCCCACTATTGCTGCCCTTTCTTATGTCTTTGACAAAAGCCTTGAAGAGACAATCATCCAGAAAGCCATCTCAGGCTTCAGGTAGCCCAGCTGTGGCCTTGGTCTTGACCTCTTCTCATCTCTCTGGGCAAACATGGTTGCTTCCATGCCTCTCTGATTCCTACTCATATTTTTATTAGAATGGGTTTTCTCTGAGTTTTTGAAAGGAGACTGAAGTTCGGGAAGGCTCAGTCTTAAACAGATTGAAGAGTAAAAGGTTTCTTCTTGGGACTGATCGGGGAAGAATCCTAAGTAAGCCTCCTCAGGGACTTGGAAGGACTACCTAGCCTTCCAGTGACTCACTCTTTCTGGAATGTGACATTACAGGAAGTGCGCCATGATCTCCGCCCACTATGGCCTCAGCGATGTGTTTGACAATCTCATCATATCTCTGTGCAAATTCACAGCTCTTAGCAGTGAGGTGAGCAGGGGCAAGAACCGTTTACTTAAAGTTCCAAAGGAGCACCTCTCTTTTAGCCATAAATCCATCCTTATCTGTGGAGCAGTTTTCCCTCGGCATATTCATTTACTCCCCCTAGACTACAGTAGCACTTAGGCCATTTTTGTTTCACACCCCCTAGAATGAGACTAGTGTCACCTCATGCAAGTGGGATGGGAGAGGAGATACATCAATGGGGAAGGCCTTAACCAGGTTAGCCCTTCCTACCAGTATTGGGGGGTGGGTGGGTAGTGAACCATAGCAAGCAGGACTTTCGGGGAACCATAGGTAAAGGCCTAGGAGATCTCCTTTCCAGACATTTGCCAGACCCTAAGCCTTTTCTCATCTTCCTTTTCAGTCTATTGAGAACCTGCCCAGTGTGTTTGGAAGCAACCCCAAAGCCCACATTGCAGCCAAGACAGTATTCCATTTGGCCCATCGTCATGGTGACATCCTGCGGGAGGGTTGGAAGAATATCATGGAGGCCATGCTGCAGCTTTTCCGAGCTCAACTGCTGCCCAAAGCTATGGTGGAGGTAATTCTTATAGGGGATTAGTGGGCAATAACAAGGCAAAAGCTCATAAACTATGTGCTCTTTGTGTATGGAACTGGTTGAGACCAGCACTAGGCCCAATGACTGCTGAAACTTACTGGGAACACCTTAAATGTAAGACCACAGATCTTGGGTGAGGGTATAGCTGTAAAAGAAGACTGATATAAGCCATTGCCAGTCACCAGCGGTAGGCGGCCCAGTCAAGAGTGTGGGACATTGAGCTACAGGAAGAAAGCCAGAGAATTTTTCATGAAGAAGCAGAAAATGCAAAGGGCATGTGGAAAGAAATTATTCTTGATCTGATTTTCCAGGTAGAAGATTTTGTGGATCCCAATGGCACGATCTCACTACAGAGGGAGGAGACACCATCAAATCGGTAAGGGCAGATCAGAGGCTGAAGGCTTGGAGAGGGAGAGTCAGAACTATGGAGCTCACCAGGGTTTGAACTTTTTCTGCAGAGGAGAGTCGACAGTGCTAAGCTTTGTGAGCTGGCTGACACTAAGTGGTACTGAGCAGTCTAGTGTGCGGGGCCCATCCACTGAGAACCAAGAGGCCAAAAGAGCAGCCTTGGACTGTATCAAGGTAACTGTCTTTGCCTACCCTTGGTAGCCTTGGTAAACAAGCCTAAATCCCTCCCTACTAGATGGATTCTGCCCTAGGAACTAAAGAGTAGAATTATCCAGGGCTTATGACCAGAGCTGATGGCCTTTTGTCCTCTCTCCCTAGCTCTTGGGAACATTCTCTTCCCTCCAGCCCTTGTCACTGACCCTCCTCCCTCTTGAATCCCCTCTAGCAATGTGACCCAGAAAAGATGATTACAGAAAGCAAGTTCCTTCAGCTGGAGTCCCTACAGGAACTCATGAAGGTATAGGATAAAGAGGGAAGAGGGATGAAAGAGCCAGCTGTGTCTGGGAGGGGAGATGGGGACAATGGTGATTGCCTTAATTTCTGTCAGGGCAGAGCCAGTGGCTGACTTCTGCATGCTTTCCCACTGTTGTGCTCTAGGCTCTGGTCTCAGTGACACCAGATGAAGAGACATATGATGAGGAGGATGCTGCTTTCTGCCTCGAGATGCTGCTGAGGATTGTGCTGGAGAACAGGTAGAAGGCGGTCTTTAGGCAGGCCTCATTCTGGGCTTGTGCCAAAGGGATGGAAGACTGGAGCCATCTTGCTGAGTGGGCTTTAGGAGCAAGAAGCACATGAAGCTATAGGCAGTGGAGAAGCTTGTTCATTATACCTGCCTGCTTAGGGTATAATACTGATGAGCCCTGAAAGGCCTAACCTGGATCAAAGGGAGAGACCTATTGCCCAGTGGCCTGTCCAACTGAGACTGTACTCACCCTTATGTTCCTCAGGGACCGTGTGGGCTGTGTGTGGCAGACTGTCCGAGACCATCTATATCACCTGTGTGTCCAGGCACAGGATTTCTGCTTCCTTGTAGAGCGAGCAGTGGTGGGGCTGCTGCGCTTGGCCATTCGACTACTCCGAAGAGAAGAGATCAGTGGCCAGGTAAGCAGAGTACAGCCTAGAGGGCAGGAAGTAAGTAGGGGACTAAAGCCACAGTGTCAGTTGTGGGTATGGCCTGAGACAGAAAGTTCATTTGGTGTCCTATTGCATGAGTCCGGTTACCTACCACAGGGCTAGAGGAATCTAACAGGTGGCATTAGGAATGATTCTAGAATGGTCTCATGCATGAAGCTGGTACTTAGCACCTCTGCAGGTTCCTATGAATCTACTCTGTGGGGTGGAATGGCTACTGCCTTGTGGCTGTCTCAGCCCTATATCTGGTTTCCTAGATCTCATGCTTAGGACCCTCGTGAGATCTCTTGGCTCCCAGTATAAAAGACAGTCAGCATAGAACTAATAAGTGAGTTCAGCAAGGTCACAGGATATAAGATTAACACAAAAATGGGGCACCTGGATGGCTCAGTGGGTTAGGCCTCTGCCTTCAGCTCGGGTCTTGATCTCGGGGTCCTGGGATCAAGCCCCGCGTTGGGCTCTCTGCTTAGTGGAGAGCCTGCCTCCTCCTCTCTCTGCCTGCCTCTCTGCCTACTTGTGATCTCTGTCTGTCAAATAAATAAATAAAATCTTTAAAAAAAAAGATTAACACAAAAATTAATCACATAGGAGAGGTGGGTGGGGAAATGGGTTGAATGGGTGATAGGCACTATGGAGGGCACTTGTTACAATAAGCACTGGGTGTTATATGTAAGTGATGAATCACTAAATAATACTCAAATACTACACTATATGTTAACTAACTTGAATTTAAATTTTTTAAAAAGTACATGAGTCTTTATAACAATTTAATAAATTCTAGGCAGTCTTAGAGTCTTAGTATCTAAAGAAAAATCACAGTTCCAGATACTAACAGTAAATGTATAGAAAATGAAACCAACAACACAATATCATTTACACGTGCTTCAAATGAAATGAAATACTGAAATACACACCTAACAAACATTTATAGCATCTCTCTGCTAAAGATTACGAATGCTAATGAAAGACGTCAAGACCTAAATAAATGAAGAGGCATACTGTGTTCATGGATTGGAAGACTCAACATAGTAAAGATGTCAGTTCTCCCCCAAATTCATGTATAAGTTTAATGCAACTCCCATGAAAATCCCAGCAAGGTTTTTTGTAGACCTAGGCTTATTTTAAAATTTAGATTGAAAACCATAGGCCCTAGAATGGCCAAACATTTGAGAAAGAAAAAAGTGGGAGAAATCACTCCATCTGCTACTAAGGCTTCCCTTATAGCTGCAGTAATCAAGACTGTCTGGTATTTGTGGAGAGAAAGACACATAAATCAGTGGAACAGAAGAAAGAATCCAGAAATAGACCCACACAGAGATACTCAACTAATTTTTGACAAAAGTGCAAAAACAATTAAATGGAGGAAGAATCGCCTTTTCAGTGGCTAGAACAATTGAAATTCATGGGTGGGGAACAAACAATGAACCTTGACCTCAGCAGCATACCTTATAGAAAAATTAACTCAAAATGACTCATAGATTTATTTTTTAAGTTATTTTTATTAACATATATTATTTGCTCCAGTTACAGGTCTGTGAATCATCAGGCTTACACATTTCACAGCACTCACCATAGCACATACCCTCCCTAGTGTCTATAACCCAGCCACCCTCTCCCTACCCCCTTGCCCCCAGCAACCCTCAGTCTGTTTAGATCTTTTTTTTTTTTTAAGATTTATTTATTTATTTGAGAGAGAGAGTGATCATGGGGGAGGGACAGAGGAAGATGGAGAGAGAGAGACTCTCAAGCAGACTCCCTGCTAAGCAGGGAGCCTGACACAGGGCTGGATCTCACAACCCTGAGATCATGACCTGAGCCAAAATCAAGAGTTGGACACTTAACTGACTGCGCCACATAGGCGCCCCTCAAAATGAATCATAGAGGGGTGCCTGGGTGGCTCAGTGGGTTAAGCCTCTGCCTTCAGCTCTGGTTGTGATCTCAGGGTCCTGGGATTGAGTCCCACATCCGGCCCTCTGCTTGATGGGGAGCCTGCTTCCTCCTCTCTCTCTCTGCCTGCCTCTCTGCATACTTGTGATCTCTGTCAAATAAATAAATCTTAAAAAAAAAAAAAAAGAATCAGGGCGCCTGGGTGGCTCAGTGGGTTAAAGCCTCTGCCTTCGGCTCAGGTCATGATCCCAGAGTCCTGGGATTGAGCCCCACATCAGGCTCTCTGCTCAGCGGGGAGCCTGCTTCTTCCTCTCTCTCTGCCTCCCTCTCTGCCTACTTGTGATCTCCGTCTGTCAAATAAATAAATAAATAATTTTTAAAAATAGATAAATAGGGGGCGCCTGAGTGGCTCAGTGGGTTAAAGCCTCTGCCTTCGGCTCAGGTCATGATCCCAGGGTCCTGGGATCGAGCCCCACATCAGGCTCTCTGCTCAGCAGGGAGCCTGCTTCCTCCTCTCTCTCTCTGCCTGCCTCTCTGCCTACTTGTAATCTCTGCCTGTCAAATAAAAAAATGAAATCTTTAAAAATAAATAAATAAATAAATCATAGATTTAAATGTAAAATGTAGAATTATGAAACCTTTAGGAAGAAACCTAGGAGAATATGTTCAGGAGCTAGGAAAAGAATTCTTATATGACACCAAAAGTGCCATCCATAAAAGGAAAAATTGGTAAATTGGACTTCATCAATTTTAAGAACTTATACTCTAGGGGTGCCTAGGTGGCTCAGTCAGTTAAGCATCCAACTCTCGGTTTTGGCTCCGGTCATGATCTCAGGGTCTTCGGATTGAGCCCTCCATTGGGCTCCGTGGGGAATCTACTTGAGATGATCTCCCTCTCCCTCTGCCCCTCCCCTGGCTCATGCATGCATGCACGCACTCGCTCTCTCTCTCTCTCAAATAAGTAAATCTTAAAAAAAAACCCAAAACTTGTATTCTTTGGAAGGTCATGTGAAAAGGATGAAAAGATAAGGAGCATATCTTTGCAAACTACACATTTGAAAAAAAACTAATACCTAAAATATAAAAGAACTCAAAATACAACAGTAAGAAAACAATCCAATTAGAAAATGGGCAAAAGATATGAACAGACATTTCACTGAAGAAGATACACAGATGGCAAATAAGCACATGAAAATATTTTAGTGATGTTCAGCATCATTAGCCAGCAGGGAAAGGAAATTGAACTCATGATGAAATATCACTAACCACCTGTCAGAATGACTAAAGTAAAAAATAGTGCTAATACCAAACATTGGCAAGGATAACATTTCTGGATACTAACAGTAAATGTATAGAAAAGGAAACAAACAACACAATATTATTTACACGTGCTTCAGTGAAATGAAATGCTGAGTGGGAATGTAAAATGGTACAGCTCCTCTGTTAGCAGTTTCTTAATAGAACTAAACATGCAGTTATTCACACAATCCAGCAGTTGTACTCTTGGGCATTTATCTCAGAGATATTAAAGCTTACCCTCTCATAAAAACCTATTCATGAATGTTCATAGAAGCTTTTCTTGTGATAGCCAAAAACTGGAATCAGCCCAGATGATTCTCAGCAGGTAACTAGTTAAACCGCGGCACATACGTACTGTGGAGTTTTGTTCAGCAATCAAAGCAACAGACTGTTGATAACAACTTGGAGGAACCTCCAAGGAATTACGCTGAGTGAAGAAAAGCCAATCCCAAAAAGCTGCATATTATGTAATTCCATTTATATCTAACATGTTTGAAATGACAGAATTTTAAAAGTAATGGACAGATTGCCAAGGGTTAAGACTGGGGACAAGAAGAGGCAGGAAGGTATGTTTTTAAAAGGTCAACATGAGGAATCCTATGGTGGTGGAACTATTCAACATACTGACTTGTGAAGGATACACAAACCTAAAATTAGGTGATTAAATTATGTAGAACTTAATACACGCATGCATACAGAGATGAGTAAAGTAAAACTGGGAAACCTGAGTAAAATCAGTGGATTGTGTCGATGCCAGTATCACTTACCATTTACTATAGTTTTATATAATGTTACCATTTGGGGTAAATGGGGCAAAGCATACAAAGGATCTCTTTGTTTGTTTGTTTTAAGATTTATTTATTTTGGGAGAGAGCATGTGTGTGGACAGGATTGCGGAAAGGGGCAGAGGGCAAGGAGAGAGAGGATCTCAAGGAGACTCCCCACCAAGTGCAGAGCCCACAATGTGGGGCTCAATCCCACAGCCATGAGATAATGACCTGAGCCAAAATCAAGAGTTGGACCTCTGTATTATTTTTATTTTTTTTTAAGATTTTATTTATTTGAGAGAAAGAGAGAGTGCTCGAGAAAGCACGAGAGTGGGGAGGGTCAGAGGGAGAAGCAGACTCCCTGCTGAGCAAGGAGCCTGATAGGGGACTTGATCCTGGGACTCCAGGATCAGGACCTGAGCTGAAGGCAGTGGCTTAACCAACTGAGCCACCCAGGTGCCCCTGTATTATTTTTATTTTATTTTATTATTTTTTACAACTACATATGAATCTATAGCTCAATAAAAATCTTAATTAAAAAAAAACTGAAGAAGGGGCACCTGGATGACTCATTTGGTTAAGGGTCTGCCTTTGACTCAGGTTATGATCCCAGGATCCTGGGATTGAGTCCTGAGCTGAGCAGGGACCCAGCTTCTCCCTCTGTCCCTCCCCCGACTCATGGGCGCTCGCTCGCTCGCTCACTCTCTCGGAAGAAAAAAAGAAATCTTTAAAAAAAAAAAAAAAAACTGAAGAAAAGACCAGCAGCAGTACTCTTAGGTGGGTTCTAGCCAAACTATCCTCACTGACCTAAGGAAACTGGTGAGGAAGGAGTCTAGACAAGAAGCTGTGTGCTCACTTACTGCTCCCCACCCACCCACCCAGGTGCTGCTCTCCCTGCGCATTTTGCTGCTAATGAAGCCCAGTGTGCTGTCCCGAGTCAGTCACCAGGTAGCCTATGGGCTCCATGAACTCCTTAAGACCAACGCAGCCAACATCCACTCAGGTGATGACTGGGCCACCCTCTTCACACTGCTGGAATGCATTGGCTCAGGTGTAAAGCCTCCAGCTGCCCTGCAGGCCACAGCCAGGGCTGATGGACCTGATGCTGGTAAGCTGTTTCCCAGGGAGACCCTCATTGGCAGATAAACAGTTATGGCCCCAGAGTTTGAGGCAAGAAAACAAAATACAGGTTTTTGTATTAGCAGATTGAACACCCTTGACTTCCACCATCTGCTTCCACAGCTTCCTATATCCACTGACATTTCCCCAGCACTCATGGGTTAAACAGCATGAAGACTAGTAGGCAACATAGATGTCTATGACACTAGGCTTCCTACTGTCCTGAGGACTATTTTCTCGGAAACTATGTCCTCACCACCACCCCCATCCCCGAACAGCTGCTACTAGATGCCATCAGGAGCCCAAATTAGCCTACTGCCCCATTTGGTCAAGAGACAATCTGTCCAGACTGTCCTTCAGCCCCTTGGTGACAGGGCTGAAACTAAGCTGGACCAAGAGAGAGGAGAGGCCAGGCTTCAGCACCTATTTCTTAGGACTGAAATCATCCTTCATCCCAGTGTAGCCATTTCCACTCTGACTCTGCCCTTCTCACTGCTGACTCAGGGGCCCAATCAGACAGCGAACTCCCATCCTACCATCAGAGTGATGTGAGCCTGGACCGAGGATACACTTCTGATTCAGAGGTCTACGCTGACCATTGCAGGCCTGGCAAGATCCACCGATCAGCCACAGATGCTGATGTGGTAAACAGCGGCTGGTTAGTGGTGAGTGAGCATATGGGCAGTGGGTGAGTCTTCCCTCCTTGGCCTGGGGGAAAGATTCCTGGTCCTCCGAGAGGGCATCTGAAGGAAGATCAGGCTCAAGCCTGGATTCCCAGCAACTCTGTGTACTTTACAGGTGGGGAAGGATGACATCGATAACTCCAAGCCAGGTCCTGGGCCCAGCCGACTAGGCCCTTCACCCCTGGTCAATCAGTACAGCCTAACAGTAGGGCTGGACCTCGGGCCACACGACACTAAGTCCCTGCTTAAATGTGTCGAATCTCTGTCCTTCATCGTGCGTGATGCTGCCCACATTACACCTGACAACTTTGAGCTCTGCGTCAAGACTCTCCGCATCTTTGTGGAGGCCAGTCTGAATGGCGGTGGGTTACCCAGTGAAGGGGAAGTTGGGGAGTAGCCATGTGAATATATGGGGGAAAGGGAGGAAAAGGGAGGCCGTCTGTGTCCATGGATATAGAAATGTGACCTGGGTCTGGCTTTGCTCAGGGTGCAAGTCCCAGGAGAAACGTGGCAAGAGTCACAAATATGATAGCAAAGGAAACCGCTTCAAGAAGAAATCCAAGGAAGGCTCAGTGCTTCGGCGGCCTCGAACCTCCAGCCAGCATGCCGCTCGGGGTGGGCACAGTGACGATGATGAGGATGAAGGTGTGCCTGCCAGCTACCACACGGTGTCTTTACAGGTCAGTCAGGACGTAAGTATGGTATCCTTTACTTCCTCTCCTCTCCCTGCCCCTGACATTGGGAGTGTGGGCAGGGCCAGGGACAGCCAGGGCTGAGAGGAAGGGCCTATGTTTTCCAACCCAGGCCCTCGGCCACCACTTCCAAAATTGTTCCCCTATCCAAAACCACTGTAAATCTCTGCTTAATATTCAAGGTTTATGTTTTGAATAAGTAATATATGTGCGTGGTGCAAAGTACAGAAGTACAAAAGGGTAAACGGATAAAAGTAAGTCCTGTTCCATTCCTGACCCCAGCTGCTAAGTTACCCTCCCCAGAGGTAGATGCTGCCACCAGTTTCTTGTCTATCCTTCCAGAATTATTCTTTGTCTATTCAAGGCACATAAAATTTATTTTATGATCAGACTTTATATCACTAAATAAATGGAGAACTAATTGCCTTAAATAGAATAACCTTAGAAAAATGATGAAAACAAAAAATTACTGAGGTTGACCGGACACTATTGCCTACCACAGCCTCTGAGCCTGAGGTTTGCTTTCTGGTTTTAAAATGAAATTAACAAGGTGAGGCTTTATCTGTCATCAGGAGGTATGAGAGAGAATTAAGAAGAAAGTACCTTTTTCACCATGTAACTCATTGTTGTTAAACAGTCATTCCACATACTTCTGACATCCCCACTGTAATACCCAACTTTGGGAAACACTGGCTGGCAGGGGGCAAACAGCTCATGAAGTTGAGGAGAAAAGAGGGGTGAGGGGTGGAGTATGGTGTGACTGGTACTAGGGACTCCTTTGAGGACTCAGTCAGGGACATTGTTGAGAGGGGCATCACCCAGACCTTACCCCAATTCATACCCTCCTGTGACTCCAGTTGTTAGACCTGATGCACACCCTGCACACTCGAGCGGCCTCCATCTACAGCTCTTGGGCGGAGGAGCAGCGCCACCTAGAGACAGGTGGCCGGAAGATCGAAGCGGATTCACGAACCCTCTGGGCCCACTGCTGGTGCCCGTTACTGCAGGGTAAACCTCAGGGGAGCAGGCAGGGCAGGGGCAGAGGCGGAGCTGGAATTTGGGAAGTACCAGGACCAGGATGCCTGAAGGATCCTGAGCCTCTTCTCATTCTCAGGCATCGCCTGCCTGTGCTGTGATGCCCGGCGCCAGGTGCGGATGCAGGCACTGACCTATCTGCAGCGAGCCCTGCTGGTACATGATCTGCAAAAGCTAGATGCCCTGGAGTGGGAGTCCTGTTTTAACAAGGTGGGACTTTCTTCTAGTCTTAAAGCTCATGTCCTTAGGACAGGGAGAACTGGGCAGCCTGAGAAGCCCCTAATGTCAGTCCTCAGTCTGCATCCTGCCTTTCCTTCTGCTCTGTGCTTATCCATCCCAGCCCCTAGCTCTCTTGGAGTAAGGCTGCCAACTGACCTGTTAGGGACACGTTGGCTCTTTACCCACCAGGTGCTGTTTCCTCTGCTGACCAAGCTCTTGGAGAATATCAGCCCTGCAGATGTGGGCGGGATGGAGGAGACTCGGATGAGGGCTTCCACACTGCTGTCTAAGGTACTGCTTACCGCCGCCCTCCCCACCCACTCTCCCCGCACCTGCCTTTCTGTGAGGAGGAAAGCCAGGGCTTCCGCTGGGTCCTAGAGATGCAATGTAGGGGCTCGGGACCCCCAGCTATGGAGACTCATCAGGACCCAGGGACCTGGGAGGATACTGGAATTCAGAGGAATCTCTGATTTAGAATTCCCATGCAAGACAGGGCAGGCTTGCCTCCCAGCCTTACAGAGGGATGCAGATAGCTCCAACCCTTCATTAAAAGGGGCTGGCGGGCCTTAGGTCTTCCTGCAGCACCTGTCTCCACTGCTGTCACTCTCTACTTTTGCGGCCCTCTGGCTGACCATTCTGGACTTCATGGACAAGTATATGCATGCAGGCTCCAGTGACTTACTGGTATGTTCTACCTCAACCCAACTCCCACTGCCTGCTGCTTTTCCCACCTGCGGGAGACACCATGATGTTTTCCCCTTGGGGGCTGCCTCCTCCTTACCATATCCCCTGCAATGCCCACTTTCCTCTTTACATGGTCCCACTGCCACCACAGTCAGAGGCCATCCCTGAGTCTCTGAAGAACATGCTTCTGGTGATGGACACAGCAGAGATTTTCCACAATGCTGATGCCCGAGGAGGCAGCCCCTCAGCCCTCTGGGAGATCACCTGGGAGCGCATTGACTGTTTTCTGCCCCACCTACGAGATGAGCTCTTCAAGCAGACTGTCATCCAGGGTAGGGGGCTTAGTTCAGCTTTGTCAAAAGAGTCCTCATCACAGAGTCTGGAGCTAATAATTAGTTCTCTGTACTCTTATCAGTGGGAAGACTGGTGGGTAGCCAGGGCTGTGCTTGAAAGAAAACACTAAGAGCTGCCATCTGGTTGTTCTGCCTTCCCTAGACCCCATGCCCATGGAGCCACATGGCCAAAAACCTCTGGCCTCAGCCCACATGACTCCTGCTGCTGGGGACACAAGGACACCTGGCCTTCCACCTCCCCCAGAGATGCCTTCCGAGCTGGGGGCCTGTGGTGAGTCCTTTTGAGTTAGCCTTCTGGGTGTTGAGCAGGAAGTAGGAAGCCTAAGACAAGGCCCACGGTAGTTTGGTATTACTGCTGAGCATGGGCTGTGAGCCAGGGGAAGGAGGGAACCAGAGTATTTCTGTTGCCTGCTCTTCCTATGGGAAGTGGCAGGACCAAGTAAGTGATGATGAGCTACCTGCTTGAGATTTTCAGGCTTGGAAGGAGAAGGCTGGATCAGGAACTTGGAATAAATATGCAGAGTTTGCCCTTTGGGGATTCTAGTAAAGATCAGATCAGAACTTACCTGACTGAAGGTACAGCAAAGGAGGTAGAAGGTAGATAAAAGATAACTGGATTTTGAATGAGTTTCAAAGGCAGATTCCCAACTACTTAGCCTGTTGGGGGTCATTTTGTTCACAGGAATGGGGAGAAGCAGAGGTTAGGTAAACCATCTGTGGAATATGAAGGAGTCTGACCAGCTCCTTGCTCTCCCTGTAGACTTTGAGAAGCCTGAGAGCCCTCGACCTGCCAACAGCAGCTCCCCCGGATCACCAGTGGCGTCTACCCCCAGCCGACTGAGCCCTACTCCAGAGGGGCCTCCTCCCCTGGCTCAGCCCCCACTGATCCTACAGCCCTTGGCCTCCCCGCTGCAGGTGGGTGTGCCACCCATGACTCTGCCCATCATCCTCAACCCTGCTCTCATTGAGGCCACCTCACCAGTGCCCCTCCTGGCCACACCCCGCCCCACAGACCCCATGCCCACCTCCGAGGTCAACTAAGGCAGGCCCTCAGAGATCAGGACCAGTCCTTCCTACCAGACTGTCCTCAGCCACCTTTCCAGCTGTCCCAAAGGCACAAACTTTTCAGGCCCAGCCTGAGCTGCTGTCACTGCTACTTGGAGGGAACCTGAAAAAGAAAAGTTTTATAGCCCCTCCTAGGACCCACAATCAGGCTAAGGAACCTTCTTCCTCAGCTCTCCATTCCTGGGGGTCTAACCTGAGAACACATTCAGGTATCACGTGCAACCTGGCAGCCCTGGGAAGGCATCTCTGTGCCAACCCTGTAGTGCCCGTCCTCATTCCCTTCCTGCCCGTGGTCAGGCACTGAGAGCCAAGCCAACCACTCTGCACTTTGTGTCCCTCTCCCATCTCCACTCCTATCAGTGCTGGGCCACCTCCTCCAGTTCTTCCTCTTTTATTAATTAGTCAGTTTGGAAAGTTGATTGGCACCATGAAGGGTTGGCAGGTGGGCTGGACAGAGGGACCACCCACAGGAACATGTACATATGGATAAACAGAACAACAATGGACTTTTTATGATGTAATAAATGTCTTAGTACCAATGTGATTGCCTTACCCTCTGATTTCCTTCTCGAGCTTATGGACACCATGTTATTGGGATACCCAGATCTTGGCCCTTGCATGAACAGAAGTGAGGCTGAGCCTACCAACGGTCTGGCCCAGGTCGCCCCAGGCCAGCAGCCAGCCAGACGCCAGTGATCCTTCACCAGTGCTGCTGCCCCCCCCCACCACCACTGCTGGGAGAGCAGTGCACTCTTGTCACCAGGGATATGCCAGGGGTTTGGGTATTGTCCTCTTCCCTAACTGCTCCAAATTTGACACCTGAGACAGTCTAAACTGGGGTCAAAGCCAAAGGGAAGGTGAACCAGAGTTAAACTGGTGTCAAAGTCAAAGGAAAGGTGAACCAGAGTGGAGCTGTAGTTATTCAGAAGTCTTCCCTCAGATGTGCCCCATAATCCAGGAGCACAAAGGGGAGTCTGGAGGGCTTAGGAAGGAAGCCATCTTGCCCACAGTTATGATTGTGTTTCTGGGCCCAGGGCATTTGTTTTGGCCCTAGACTGAGGAGTGACGATTTTGTCCACACGACAGTCTCCACCCATCTCACTTACTGAAGCATGATTGGGGAACCTTCCCCATCCCTCTCCTTTGTGTCAGGGTAAGACAAGTGGGAGAGTGGGGGGCAGGCAGTGTGGCTTTCTGCAGGCTGAGGCCCTGTGGGTGGGAGACAGGGTGCTCTGTGTGAAGCTTTCCCAGGTGAAGCATCTACATGTCTAGGCTTCCTCCTCTGCAGTGTGGTCCCTTCCCTCTCCAGGGGGAGGCCAGGGAGTGGTACCACTTGTCGTACTACAGCTGGCCTCCCCCATGGAGAGTTAGGGGCACTCACCCTCTCCATTTGGGCCCAGCTTGTTATATGATCCATCAGGAGCTCGGATTTCCCTTTGCTCAGCACAACTGCCTGGATGTTGCTGGGAGTCTAGACCTCAGGAAGTGCCTTCCCCATGTGTAGGAAAAAGTTCCTTGGAAATGGTAACATTCTGGTGTGGAAAAATACCAACGTGCACCTCCTACACTAGTTTTTCCCTCTTCCCTTACTTCTACCCAGGGAGTTCAGACCATGCCTGGTTTCTGCACTAATCAGAAGCCTTGCCTGACCCCGTGCCTAGGAAAATTAGGAGTATGGCTGCACTCCTGATCTGGTGCTTTCTTGAGTGAGTGCTTAGAGGCCTGGGTCTTCGGTAAGGTAGACACTAGGAATGTCGGCTTCAGCTGAGATGTCTCTGTTCTCCCATCTGAGCTCCACAAGCGCTGCCTTTAGAAGCTTTCCTGCGTCCCCCTGTGGGGGAAATAATGTTGGCTACTGCAAAGGAATTTGAAGGTCATCCCGTGAACAAAAGAATATCACAAGTCTGTACCCCTCAGTTTGCAAATAGTGGAAAGAAGCTGGAATGATTACAAACGGACCCTCTCCCCATCGGGTTGCAAAAAAACACTTGTCGGAAGTCTCATTCTGTTCCAGAAAGATCAGCTGACACATACATGACTTGTGTTATTGACAATGTTATCCGTGAGAAGGCAAAGGAAGCTACAAAAGAAGCTAGTATTCAGGCCCCAATTCTAACCAACATAGAAGGACTTGGTGATGTGGAAGTGACAAAAGAAAAGCTTGTAGGAAAGTAACAGTATAATCCAGAGGGAAATGTTGGTCTCGATGATGTTTCCTATATAAGAACTCCAGGGTGTAGCAGATTTCAAGAAGTCCAGAGGAAAGCTAGAGACTGAAGGCCAAACGTGGTGGGGGCATTGTTGGAGCACCGTATGTGTCAACAGTAAGTGCATTGCCCACAACTGTAAATGTTTTTACTCCTACGAGTGAGGCAACGGGTTCAGAGAGGCCCAAGTCCCATGTCTGCCTCACTCTGAACCTCATGGTCTTTACTATGATACTTCCTCAATTCAAAAGTGGGGGGGGGGGTATGGAAATCCTTCAAAGCTACATACATTTTCCATAGCTCTTAAGAAATAAAAGGTTGAGGGGCACCTGGGTGGCTCAGTCAGGTGTCTGCCTTTGGCTCAGGTCATGATCTTGGTGTTGTAAGATTGAGCTCCACGTCAGGCTCTCTGCTCAGCAGGGAGTCAGCTTCTCCCTCTCCCTTTGTGATATCTTTCACTCACTCTCAAATAAATAAAAATAAAATCTTTTTTAAAAAGTAAAACATTGAGCCTCTGAAGGGACATGTTATTTATTACCTAGGGAAATAAGAGTTCACTAGAAAACTGGAAAGAGATGCACAACCAAGAATAAATGAATTTTCTAAGCACATAATGGCATCAGGAAGGATGAATTACAGAATTAGCTACAAGGGAAACGTCCCCTTGCCTCCTCCCCAAATGCTAAGAAGAACAAAAAGTGTGGGTTTTTGAACCCTCGGGTATTTACTTTTGTTCAGGGTTCACTGCTTGGGAGATAGTGGCCATGAGTAAGCAAGAACCACCCAGCCACTGGGCTTCAACTGAGGAAAAAGAACTTTTTAAAAAATATATCTATTTATTTGAGAGAGAGAATGAGCCACGCGCAGGGGGAACAGCAGAGGAAGAGGGAGAAGCAGACACCCTGGGAAGCAGAGAGCTGATTCGGGTCTCGATCCTGGGACCCTGGGATCATGACCTGAGCCAAAGGCAGATGCTTAACCAACTGAGCCACCCAGGTGCCCCCTAGGAAAAAGAACTTTAGTTCAAGTACTCCCTCCTTGAAATAGTCTTCCCTTGGCTGCTGAGACACTTGTTTTCCTTTGTTCTCTTCTACTTCACTGGCTGTGCCTTTTAAATTTCCTTTGTTGGCTCCTCCTCGTTCCTCATCTCTGTAGCCTGTGAACCTCAGAGCAGCCCCGGCTCAACACTTGGTCCTCAACTTCTTTCTCCACACTCAGTTGCTGGGTGATGTTGTCTACTGTCAAGACTTTAAAATACCATCCACTTTTTGTCCCACTACCTCTCATCATCTCCACTTGCATGCCTCATAGGCTCTCAAATACAACAAACTTAAAGGAAAAATTACTGATGTCCCCCATACAAATCTGCTCCCCCACTGTGCCCCATGTCACTAAAGGACTTCATTCTTCCAGGTTCTCATGCCAAACCTTCCCCAACCCCATCTCATGTTCTACATCCGGTTCCTCAGCAAGTCTTGTCACTTTTATCATTCGAATCTATTTGGACTGTGACTACTTCTCATCATCCTCACTCATTATCACCCAAGTCTAAGCCACCATCTGTTGGACCACTGGTCTCCATCCTTCATTTCAGCCATATACTCTCTACTCTCCACAGAGTGAAGTGTATCTTTTTAAAACATGTCATACTGGGATGCCTGGATGGCTCGGTTGGGTGCCTGATTCTTGTTTTCAGCTCAGGTCATGATCTCAGTGTCATGGGATCGGACCCCACATGGGGCTCCATGCCCAGTGTAGAATCTGCTTGACCCTCTCCCTCTGTTCTTCCCCCTGCTCGCTCGCTCTCTCTCAAATAAATTAAGTAAAAAAAAATATATATCATCTCCTTTTCACCCCACTGCTCAAAACCCTTCAAAGGCTTTTTTTTTTTTTGAAAATTTTTATTTATTTGACAGAAAGAGCAGAAGAGGGAGAAGCAGACTCCACGCTGAGCAGGGAGCCCGAAGTGAAGCTCGATCCCCGGACCCCGGGATCATGACCTGAGCCAAAGGCAGATGCCCAACCTACTGAGCCACCCAGCAGCCCCTCCAAAGGTTTTACATTTCATTCAGAACAGAGTCCAAAGTTCTTACTTTATCCCACCTACCTAAGCTTCTTGCTCTTCCTCAAACATACCGAACACATTTATATTGACTTTTATATATAATATATATATACTGACTATATATAACTTTTACACTGCTAGTCCCTGCTCCTGGAATTCGTTTCCCTCAGGTATCCACATCACTCCCTCCCTCATTTTTTTCAAGTCACTGTTCAAATGTTACCTCATCAGAGAAGGCTTCCCTCCACTACTACCAAGAAAACCCTTGTTACTACCTCCTTGCCTACTTATTTTTTCTGCTAGCACTTATCACCAACTGACCATCCATTTGATTTTTATCTATAAGCAAAGACGTTGTGCTCTAGAGTAGGCCCTCACTATTGGTGAATGAATGGAGTGAATTTATGGTGCCTCTTCTTTGGGCCAAGTGTAGTGCTAGAGCTAGGTACAGGAATAGGTAATCATTAGGCTGGAAACTAGTGGAATAAGCAATGAAGAAGTTCCTTAATCCCAGATAGATGAGGCTATAGCAACTGACAATAAACTACTTTGAATCGGTTAAAATCTCCAGGCCCAATGTTGGGAATTGTTGGAGCTGACTGATGGATACACAGGGTATCATACTATTCTATATGTTTGAAATTTGTTAAAGGCTGGCTTTATTTATTTGAGAAAGAGAGCACAAATAGGGAGACGGGGAGAGGGAGAAGCAGACTCCCCCATGAACAGGGAGCCCAGTGCAGGACTCGATCCCAGGACCCCTGGATCACAACCTGAGACAAGGCAGACACTTAACCAACTGAGCTACCCAGGTGACCTATGTTTTAAATTTTCTATAATAGAGTTTTTCTTCCTTAAAAATCTTCCGATAAATTACAGCTCAGAATCTTCTATCTAAAAATAGCTCAACCTCTAGGGGCTCTTTTAGAGGCAGTTGTGGAGACTGGAAGAATTCATGCCAATTCCAGCTGGTAGTTTATGAGTGCTTTGAAAGGACAGTTGTAATCATTGGCAACCAGCACAGGCTCACTAAGTTGGAGTATACCAAACTAACCTCATTTCATTTTGATTTAAGGGTTAAGGATCTGGGGCGCCTGGGTGGCTCAGTTGGGTTAAACCCTCTGCCTTCAGCTCAGGTCATGATCCCGGGGTCCTGGGATCGAGCCCCGCATCGGGCTCTCTGCTCAGCAGGGAGCCTGCTTCCCCCTCTCTCTCTGCCTGCCTCTCTGCCTACTTCTGATCTCTGTCTGTCAAATAAATAAATAAAATATTTAATTAAAAAAAAGATTTTTAAATTTATTCCTTCGAAAGAGAGAGTGTGAGCGAGACCATGAGCAAGGGGGAGAGTCAGAGAGAGAGGGACAAACAGACTCCCTGCTGAGCAGGGAGAGGGATGCTGCAGGGCTGATCCCAGGACCCCAGGATCATGACCTGAGCCAAAGGTAGACGCTCAACCCACTGAGCCACCCAGAGGCCTCACTTCTGACCTTAATAATGGAATTACAGGCCTGCATAGTTCTGCATAAAAAGTAGACTGTTAAAGTCCTTGATATGAGCTATTTCCTGTTATTCCCCCTCCTCTTCATCTTACAAATGGGATGTAGCAGGTACTGTGTTAAGGTATTAATAGTATAAGTTCTTATTTTCCTCCCAACAGCACTTGGAGGTAAATATTACTTTTCCTGATGAAGAAATTATGGCTCAGAGAGGCGAAGTAGTGACCAAATACAACAGCTAAAAAGGGACAGAGTGAGAGTTCAAAATACCCAGTCTATTAATTCTAGAATGAAGCGCTTCCTTAAACTGATATAAAACAAAGCAGGTCCTTCCATTCCACTGTGAGCCATAAATTTAAAAATCTTAAAAAAAAAAAAAAAAAAAAAAAGGAGGAGGAGGAGTTGAGGTGGTGGTGGTCAGAGGCAATTTTCCTGGAAAAATCTGAAACAAAAGCCTGTGTTCTACCATGAGCCTAAGGGAGAACGACTCCAAGAATGGAGATTGCTCATGGCATCTCCTAAAGAGAAACTTTACCTATCACAGATCTTCAGCCTCAGAGTCAGTACTTTATGAAATTCTGTACTCTATGAACACGGAAAGTGTTCAAGCGGAGTTGGGAGCTATGTAAAATGTAACTTTCTACACTGGAAGAAGTTCGAACCGTTGAGGTTTGGGATGCATTTTCAATCTTAATGTTCCAAATCTCTGTGATGGATGAGCAAGACCTGAGTCTCTCCGATGAACCCCTCTTTTACCTTCCCTGGCGCAGAGCTCCGAAACTCAGGTCTGGAAGTCTGGCTGCCTGTGACCCTGACATTTATAGAATAAGTTTTAGGTTCGGGTGGTCTCTTCCAGGGGACGCTGAGTAAAGGAGACAACATGAGAGGATTTCGGAGTCTCCCTGCGGCTCCAGAGAGGCCGCCAGATGGCGCCCCGGAACAGACTGCAAGAGCAACTTCCTTCCTCTTCCCCCAACTCTTCCCGGCAGCGGGGCCCCGCTTGGGGCTGGGGACCCGACGGCTGGGGCCCGCCAGCTTCCCCCTGGGGTTCCCCGGCTTCAGAAGTGGCCAAGTGTTAGGCGCGGCATAAGCCGAGTAGTAGCAGGGACTGTCAGCTGTCTGGGGTAGGTAGGGTGGGTGTCAGAGATCGGACCCGGGGCCCTTGGCGGGGGGATGGCGCTCGGTCAGCGAATCCAGCCTCGGGCAGGTCCCTCTGCCAAAGCTCGAGCTTTAGCTGACAGTCATCCTACCTCCCCGCTCCCCTGCGGGAGATAATAGTTCCCCTCTAAGGGGCGCGCCCGAGTCGCTCCGGATTGGCTGCACGAGTCCGGAGTTAAACTTTCAGCCAATGAAAAAGGTCACAGGGCGTGACGCACGGAAACGTCACGGGAATTCCCCCCTCCCGGGGGTGGAAAAGGGGCTTTCCCGGTTGGAGCCCTGGTGGCAGTGGAGCGGTGTCGGGACCCGTCCGAGGTGGGTCGGGCCGGGAGCGAAGCCGGAACCGGAGCCGCCGCCGCGGTGAGTGGCGGGGTCCAGACCCCTGAGTGGCCGGGACACGGGGAAGGGCGGGAGGAGGGCCCTTAACTGACCCGACTCCCAGGGCTGGAGAGCGGCTATGCACGCACACACACACAGCACGCACAGTAACAAGACACACGGATACCCATCGACGTCCTTGTACAAAAAAAAAACAAAAACAAAAACAAAAACAAAAAAACACCCGGACCCATACGTGCACCTACGCGTATACTAGCGGTCGCACAGCATTGTTCATGTACTCAGACTCGCACACACGTACACGCAAACATGCTCACCCGTGCAAGGTACCCTTCACGCACAAACTCAGATATGCTCACCTGTGTGCTTATATATCAAGACACGCTCAGATACTCCACACTTGAGAAGTTGAAGGACGCTCACCTGTGTACAGCCTTGCTCACCGGCATACGCATATTGACACCATACGTACACAACATTCACGCAAGCACAGGGGACGACACACTATACCTGCGATAGAAGCACGCACTAGAGACACACACAGCTATGGGACTGGGGCAGGGGATATGGACACCCGGAGCAGGGGTGGTGTTGGAATCCAAAGACTGTTGAGATGTTTCGGGGAGCGGGAACAGAAGAGTCCATCCCAAGAAGGAGACACCCTTCTTTCCCCCGCCCCACGGCCCCAGAGTTCGTTCTCGGGTCAGAACCCCGGGCCCCCCCCCCCCCCCACTGGGAAGAGCCCCCGCCTACAGGCCTTCGGAAAGGAGGCCTTCCTACTGCAGGAATGTCCCCCCAAAAGCCCCCGGGTGAATCAGCCGTGGCCTCCCTCGGGGTAGAAAATCCCAAGGTTGCTCCAGGGAGGGGAAGGGGGCGGGAGGTGGGCCTGGCCCTAGCATGAAAGTGTCCGCCAGGTTTGAAAGACCCTGCAGTCCTCTGCACCTGCCCGGACGAGTGGAAGGGGGCCCAACCACCAGGGGCGCTCCCCTGGGTCTGGTTGCCCCTCTGCCCGCAGAGAGGCTACTAAGGGCTCAGAGGCCAGCTACCACCTCGCGCCCCTCCCGCCGCGGGGGCGTGGCCAGTGGCGTCATTTCCAGGCCCGCCCCCTCCGGCCCCGCCCCCCTGGTATTTTCGGGACTTTCCTAAGCTGTTCTAACTTTCCTGCCGCTTCCCCGACCCAGCCCAGCTCAGCTCCGGATCTCGCTCTCCACCGGATCTCCCCCGCCACACCCGGACGGGTGGCTGGAAGAGATCAGACCCTCCCCCAAATCTGGGTCCCTCCCGCCCCCCCAACTCCTGTCCTGATCTCTCCCTCCCCCCGCCACTTCCCCCCCCCCCCACCTAAGGCGGGCGCCTGAAACTCTGGGAAACAGAACCGGGCCGGAGCCACCAGACAGAGCCGGGCCTAGTCCAGAGACATGGAAAGTTGCTACGACCCAGTGAGTCACGCCTCCTGGCTGTAAAGCCGGCCGGCTGCCCCCACGTCTGTCTGTCTGTCTGCCCGTCTGTCGGAGTCCCCTCTGCTCCCCTACACCTGTAATGCTGATTATCTCAACCCGCCGGTCAGTCTGTCTGCCTGTCTGCAAACTTCTTCCAGTAGGAGCTTTTTTATGGGCCTGAGGAGGAAAGGGAGCGGTTAATCAGGGCTGGGAAGTGGAGGGCTCTGGGGTGGCTCAGAATCAGTTGTGACTGCGGTCTGTCTCCAAACCAGGCTCTGGATGGCATGATTGAATATGATGACTTCAAATTTGACCCATCCATTGTGGAGCCCAAGGAGTCAGCCCCAGAGACAGGTAAGTTCCTTATGTTTCCTTGTCTTAGAGGGGGGAGGGAGGAACATGTGTCCTCTGGCTTGGGGATGGGCTCAGAAATCCTGGCTCAGCAAGGCCCCTCTGTCCCCAGCTGATGGTCCTTACCTGGTGATAGTGGAACAGCCTAAGCAGGTGAGTGACCAGAAGGGATGGTGTGGGATGACTTCAGCTTTAGGGACAAGTGGGGTAGCGGTAGTTGGGTGGCCATGGGAGGGTCACTGATCACAAAGGCCACTTCAGGTTGGAATGATTGGCTGCTGCTAATCCCAGTGGTGGTGTGGTGGTTCAGGAGATACTGCCAACTGTCGTGGTCACTGCTGGCTGGGAGTGTGGCTGGCTTGGGGGGAAGGGGGTCTCCTGTTCACAATGTCATTCTGCCCCGGGACATTCAGCGAGGCTTCCGATTTCGATATGGCTGTGAAGGCCCCTCCCATGGAGGATTGCCAGGTGCCTCCAGTGAGAAGGGCCGGAAGACTTATCCCACCGTCAAGGTGAGTCAAGGTGGTGCTGGAGGGTAGGCCAATGGACGGTGTGTTCAGGGGCATTACTGACAGCCCTCACCCCTCCCAGATCTGTAACTACGAGGGACCAGCCAAGATTGAGGTGGACCTGGTAACACACAGTGACCCGCCTCGTGCTCATGCCCACAGCCTGGTGGGCAAGCAGTGCTCAGAGCTGGGGGTCTGCGCCGTGTCTGTGGGGCCCAAGGACATGACTGCCCAGTAGGTGCTCCCCTTGTTGCCTGCCAGCCCTAGGTCCAAGCCCACTTCTGTGAGCTTAGCATCTGACCAAGGGGGGAGAGAGGTTGGGCCCAGAACCCAAGGCTCCAAGTAAAAACCGGGAAAGCTTCCTGGAGGAAGTAGGTCTGAGTTGAGCCCTGGCAGCAGGGAGGGTGCCTCAGGAGGAAAGAACTGCCTGCAAAGCTTCTGACTGCCCCTCCCCCACCCAGATTTAACAACCTGGGCGTTCTGCATGTTACCAAGAAGAACATGATGGAGATCATGATACAAAAACTTCAGAGGCAGCGACTCCGCTCCAGGCCCCAGGGCCTTACTGGTACGGAGGGAGGAGGGGTAATGGGAGGTGACCATGGAAGGAGCAGAAGAGGAGGAAGAGGGCAGGGATCACGTGTATGTCCACCATGCCCACTGCCCAGAGGCTGAGCGGCGGGAGCTGGAGCAGGAGGCCAAGGAGCTGAAGAAGGTGATGGACCTGAGCATTGTGAGGCTGCGCTTTTCTGCCTTCCTTCGAGCCAGCGATGGCTCCTTCTCACTACCCCTGAAGCCTGTTATTTCCCAGCCCATCCATGACAGCAGTGAGTATCCTGATCATCTGGGGTGCCAGGCTGAGGTGCTAGAGGGAGCATGGGGGCAGTCTCAAGCTGTGGAGTCAGACAGGCCTGGCTTTGAACTGGCCCCACCACATATGAGCTGAGGAATCTTGAGCAAGTCATTTCCCAAGTATGGCTTCTATCTTGGGTAAATGAAGATACTAGCAATTCCTGTATCTCTTGTGGGTGTTTGAATAATAATACAAAGCACCTGGCTCCATAAATGGAGCCATGGCTATTATGTCATCTTAAGTAATTGAAATCCCACCACTACAGAGTCTCCTGGGGCCTCAAACCTGAAGATTTCTCGAATGGACAAGACAGCTGGCTCTGTGCGGGGTGGAGATGAGGTCTACCTGCTTTGTGACAAGGTGCAGAAAGGTGAGGCTGGAGCCCAGGCTGGGAGCTAGGGCCATTGGGTATCAAGATGGGGAGCCAGGGCAGCTCTAGGACAAAAGGCCCTGGAGATTCTACTAGAAGCTATGGCCAAGCTTCAATTTTCCCTATAGATGACATTGAGGTTCGGTTCTACGAGGATGATGAGAATGGATGGCAGGCCTTTGGGGATTTCTCTCCCACAGATGTTCATAAACAGGTACCCTAGGGCCAGGGCCGGGGTGGGGGGGGGGGGCTGAACTAGACCAAGACCTCAATAACACTTATGTCCTCCAACCCCCTGCAAGTATGCCATTGTGTTCCGGACACCCCCCTATCACAAGATGAAGATTGAGCGTCCTGTAACCGTGTTCCTGCAGCTGAAACGCAAGCGGGGCGGGGATGTGTCCGACTCCAAACAGTTCACCTATTACCCTCTGGTGGAAGGTGGAGCTGGGCTGAGGGATGGGGGGGGAGCCCTGGGCTGGACTGTCCGGGAACTAGATCAGGGGACCCATGAGTCAAGTCAGGAGTGGGGAAGGTACCAGGAAGAGGTGGTCCTAGGAGACAGCCTGAGGGCTTTTGGAGGGAGGGCCAGGACCAAACTCAGGACAGAGCTCTTGAGGCATGGTGCATAAGTTGGGGTTTTAACATCTCTTTTCCTTCTGGCCCCAGACAAGGAGGAGGTGCAGCGGAAACGGAGGAAAGCCTTGCCTACCTTCTCGCAGCCCTTCGGGGGTGGCTCCCATATGGGTGGAGGCTCTGGGGGCTCTGCTGGGGGTTATGGAGGAGCTGGAGGAGGAGGTGAGGGGCTGCTGGGAAGGGGGAGGGGGGATGGGTAAGAAGGAGAGAAGTTGGGGGGTTAGAAATCTGGGAGAGTCCTGGGTGGTGTCTCCTACCCACAGCCGGGCCTTTATCCGCAGGTGGCAGCCTCGGCTTTTTCCCCTCCTCCTTGGCCTACAGCCCCTACCCGTCAGGCTCGGCCCCGATGGGCTGCTACCCCGGAGGCGGGGGCGGGGCGCAGATGGCCGCGGAGGCACCCCGCGTGGCTGCCGGGGAGGAAGCAGCGGAGCCGAGCGCGTCCCCCCTGGCTCCCCACCGCGAACCGCAGGCCCCGGACCCGCTGCAGCGAGGTACAGCCTCTTGGATCCGGGCGGTCGGGTCGCTGCGGGTGGGGACAGAGCCCGTGCCGACGCCCCTGTCACCCGCAGCCCGGGAGTATAACGCGCGCCTGTTCGGCCTGGCTCAACGCAGCGCCCGAGCCCTGCTCGACTACGGCGTCACGGCGGACGCGCGCGCCCTGCTGGCAGGACAGCGCCACCTGCTGACGGCTCAGGACGAGAACGGAGACACGTAGGTGGGCGGGGGGGGGGGGGGGGGTGCCGGCCGGGCGGCAGACCCAGGTTCCCAGGGCCAGTCAGGGACTTAGAGCATGAAGGAAGGTCGTGGGGTGCGGGGCGGGGAAGGAAGTTGCAAGGAGCCAGGGCTGCAGAGTCGGACGGACCCCGTTTCACGTCCGGCCTCGCTATGTACTAGCTGTGCTCGAGGTACTTGATCTGTCCCCACTTCAGTTCTGTTGGCTGTTGAGAGAGCACCATAGTACCGACATGGCACAGGGTGCTCGGAAGGATTAAGTTCGGGCGCAGCGATGCCCCTGGAGACGTTTGAGCTCCACAAGCCCCAGTGACAGATCACGGAGGCGGTGGTATTTTGAGGGTAGAGGATGCTGAGTGGCTGGGCTCCCTAAGCCGAAGTCTCACTCTCACATCCCTCAGGCCACTGCATCTCGCCATCATCCATGGGCAGACCAGTGTCATCGAGCAAATAGCCCACGTCATCTACCACGCCCGGCATCTCGGTGTTGTCAACCTCACCAATCACCTGCACCAGGTGAGGGGCACCTAGGATGAGGGGGCAGGAGTTGGAAGGCAGGTGCGCCGAGGCCCGGGGTGGACCTGGCTCATTCGGCCTCATCCCCAGACTCCACTGCACCTGGCAGTGATCACCGGGCAAACGAGCGTGGTGAGCTTCCTGCTGCAGGTGGGTGCAGACCCGGCCCTGCTGGACCGGCATGGAGACTCCGCGGTGCACCTGGCTCTGCGGGCGGGGGCCAGTGCCCCTGACCTGCTGCGCACCTTGCTGCACAGTGGGGTTCCCGCCATGCACCAGCTGTTGCACATGCCGGACTTCGAGGGTGAGCTCATCACCTCCTCTGGACTGGGGGGAGGCTGGGCAGGGGGCAAAGGTATGGACCAGGGAGGGTGCATGGTGAGCGCCTGATGTGAATGTGAGGTGTTGACGTCAGCTGGCCAGGGGGCTACATTGGGGTCGCAGCCGTGGGCTGAGTGTCTGTGTCCCTAGGCCTGTACCCAATACACCTGGCAGTCCACGCCCGAAGCCCCGAGTGTCTGGATCTCCTGGTCGACAGCGGGGCTGAAGTGGAGGCTGCAGAACGGCAGGGGGGCCGAACAGCCCTGCATCTAGCCACCGAGATGGAGGAGTTGGGGTTGGTCACACATCTGGTCACCAAGGTGGGACTGAGGATTGTTGAGGGGGCAGGGCCTTTTGTGGAACCAAGGACGGTGAAGATGCAGGGAAAGGGGAGGCCAGACAGTGGGTGCTGGGGTCAACCACTCCCTTGCATCCCACAGCTCCATGCCAATGTGAATGCCCGCACCTTTGCCGGAAACACACCCCTACACCTGGCAGCTGGACTGGGATCCCCCACCCTCACCCGCCTCCTCCTGAAGGCTGGTGAGCCTCATCCTTGGGGCCTATGAACAGGGCTGGTGGGGAGGAGGGAGTCCCCCCTTTGCAGTTCTCAATGTGGGCTCCCCTTGTACCTCCTCACAACTACCTCCCTCCCCAGGGGCTGATATCCTCGCAGAGAATGAGGAGCCCCTGTGCCCACTGCCTTCGCCCCCCACCTCTGGTAGCGACTCAGATTCTGAGGGACCTGAGAGGGACAGCTTCCGGGGCCACACACCTCTTGACCTCACTCGTAGCACCAAGGTGAGGCTAGCCTGGAACAGGAGGCCCCAGGGAATGGGGTACCTGGTGGGCTTATGGCTGGCGCCTGGACTTGAGACCTGGGGTGGGAGGTCGTCAAAATGAGGCTGTCTCCCCAGGTGAAGACCTTGCTGCTAAATGCTGCTCAGGATGCCACGGCACCCCCCCTTACCCCGCCCAGCCCTGCAGGTGAGAGCTCTTCCCCCGGGCAGACTGCAGGCCCTTGCTCACGGAGGTCCCGCCTTTAGAACCTCTAAAGCAGGGCTCCCTTGCTCCCTTCCTGTTGCTACGCACTGCCCTGGTACTGACTGCCTCACCTGTCAGAATCCCTGGAGAGCAAGGTGCCTGCCTGGACCCACCTCTGGGCCTAACAGACAAAGCTGCATGTGTGTCCCTATCAGGGCCAGAGCCACCACTTGAGGATACAGCCTTACAGAACCTGGAGCATCTGCTAGATGGGCCAGGAGCCCAGGGCAGCTGGGCAGAACTGGCAGAACGGCTGGGGCTTCGAAGTCTGGTGGACACATACCGGAAGACCGCCTCACCCAGCGGCAGCCTCCTACGCAGTTACAAGGTCAGCTGGTCCCCATCCCCTGCTCCGAGCCTGGCTTCTTTCCCCTGTCTCAGATCTCAGGGGCTCCCTTGGCCCTAGGGCTCCTGATCCTACACTCCAATCTCCTGCCTCTTCCTTCTCCCCAGTTGGCCGGTGGGGACTTGGCAGGCCTGCTGGGCGCCCTGTCTGACATGGGCCTGGAGGAAGGAGTGAGGCTGCTGAGGGGCCCTGAGGCCCGAGACAAGCTGCCCAGCACAGGTAAAGGGGTCCTACCTGGAACGCAGATCCGGGCCTGGAGGGTGGGAGGCCTAAGACCTTAAACTTTTCCCTATCGCCTTCCCTGTGCCCACCTGCCTAGCAGAGGTGAAGGAGGACAGTGCATACGGGAGCCAGTCGGTGGAACAGGAGGCAGAGAAGCTGGGCTCACCCCCTGAGCCACCAGGAGGGCTCTGCCATGGGCACCCCCAGCCTCAGGTGCACTGAACTGCTGCCCACCCCACCAGCCCCTCCCCGGGCCCCTCTGTACAGCACCCCTGCCTATTCCAGTTCTTATTTAACACCCTGTGCCCACCCCTCAGTTGGGGCAAATAAAGGATTCTCATGGGAAAGGGAGAGGGCACGGCCCCCTCCCTAACTTATGGCAACTCCTGATGTGACTCTCGTCCCTGGAACCAGCTGCCTGCCCCAGCCCCAGACCAGGTACTGGAGAGAGGAGGAGGCCCAGCCAGCAAGTCCAGAGCAGTTTTAATGGGAGGGGAGGCTGTACAAAGGGCAGGGCCCACTAAAAGAGGGAAAGCAAGGCCATGCTGTCCCCAGACTCTGTAGGGGCCCTAGGCATGGATACCCTTCCTCCACCTCTGGAAGGAGAGAGGGTGAGCCTCAGGGAGGAAGGAGGGAAAACCAGCTCAGCCCCAACTCCTGGCCTCAGGATGGAGGGGGACTGCTGGTGTTGGGTGGGGGTGGTCTCAGCAGAAAGCAGAAATGTCAGGCCTCCCCCGCCACCAAAAAAAAAAGCATCAAAAGTCCAAGGGGCCCTGGCCCCTCCCACCCCAGCCCCCCGCCCCGTACGAAAAAGTGCAAAACATTATCACAAAATGGGGGTCTCAGAGGGGCCCCTAACCTAGGCTCCCAAGGCCCAGGCCCTAGCCCTGCCCTGCCCCGGACACCGCGTCCGGCGCGGTCGGGCCCTGGGCCGAGGGGCCCTGGCGGGTGGCCCGAGGCCGGCCCGGGCTCAGGCGGGGCTGTCATGCAGGTGCCCAGTGGGCGCTGACCCCCGACGCTCCTACCCCCAGCTCAGAGCTTCCACCGCCCACTGCTCACCCCTGTGCGAGGCTCTGAGCCGGGACCCTGAGCCCGGGGCTGGCTGGAGGGGTTGGCCTGCGGGGAGGGACTGGAGTGAGGTTGGGGGAGGCCGTCCTCCGAGCTCCCGGCCTGGGCCAGTGCCACTTCCACCGCATCCAGCTCTTCGCTGCCCGCCTTCAGCTTGACCCGAAGCAGCGCTGCGTACGTGCCATAGCGGGATTTCTGAGGTAGAGGAGCAGGTGCTGTGAGCCCGCTCTCCATCCTCTGCCCATCTCACCCCCCATCTGCAGACAAAAGCTAGGAGACAGCAGGTTTCTGTCCACCTCTGGGGCCCCAAAGCCCCCACTGTGACATGATCCCCTGGTAAGCTGGTGACCCTCCGCAGGCACTCTTGTTGCGTAGTTTAACCACTGCTACTTCCTGAGCCTGGACTAGAGCTGGGGAAAGTGAGCCCCTGAGCACTTGGCAGACCTCATCTCACTTCATTACCCTAGTGGGTAGAGAATGGCATCCCCTGGCCCACAGAAGAGGAAACAGGCCCAGAAGAGTTAAGCAACCTGCCCCAGGTCACCCAGCTGGTCCCCCTGTCCTAGAGCCCGTGCCCTTAACCATTAGCCTGAGCCTGTATGTGGAACAGAGAGGTCCCACTGGTGGACAAAGGAGCCACAGAGGCATCAGGGCAGGGAGGTTCACCTCAAACTCCAGGTAGGCCTCCTTCTGCCGCTGCTCCTCCGCCTCCTTGCCCCGGGCCTTCCTGCCCAGCTGCGCAGCCCGGTGCTCTCGCAACTCACCTGCCATGGCCTTCAGCTTGGCCTCGTGGGTCCGCACCTGCTCCTCCTATGGCCAGGGGAGTGTAGTCAGGGTCACTCTAGTACATATAATGCCTTTATGCGTGTTTTTAAAAAAAGGTGCCCCATCCTTTGGATAAGCAAAGCACCGTTGTCTAGGTTAACACCTGGGCAAGTGGAATGGAGACTGGATTCCAGCCTTCACTCACCCCCCATGGCCAGTGTCCCGGTGTGGTGGACATCTATGTAATTGCCTATGGCAGCCCTGAGTGCAGTGGGCTGGGCCTGCCCCACTCCATCCCACTGGGACTGGATGGATGGAGCTGGGGGTACCTGGGAGAGGCGGGTGGCAGCACTGGGCAGCAGAGGGCGGCTGAACTTCCTCTGGGAGCTGACAGCAGCTGGGAAGGGGGGTGCAGAGAACATGGCAGCCACCACATTGATGCGAGTGACCCAGGACTGCATCTGCTCCAGGCTCCTGCAGAGACAACATGGCCACTTAGGACCTGAGCCCAGGACTTGTGTCCCGGGATGCCTGTCCTGGCTCAGGGTGTGGCCTGGAAAAAGTGAGGCAATCCAGGGACAAGGGAGGGGAGCAAGGTGGGAGTGGGACAGAGGGGTCCGGGATGGGCAGGGAGGGCACTCACGGGGCTTGAAAGAGGAAGACCCGCCAGTCTGCTGTGCGCAGGTAGAAGACGTGGGGCCTCTTGCTGTAGTCGCTGGCACGTGTGGCCAGTGCATGGTGGATGCTGATGGCATTCTTTAGCTCTGCCTCTGATAGGGCCTTCCCGGGCTGGTACTCCTCCTGCGGGCATGCGCGTCTTGTCCTAGCCATGGTCCTGCCCAGCCTGGCCCAGCCCACCCACACTCCCGAGCCAGCTCAGCCCCAACCCCTTGGGCTGGCCCCGCACCTTCTGCAGGTAAAGGATCATGCCCTTGAGGATCCCGTGGAAGCTCTTCCAGCCCCGCTTGCCCCGAGGTGCTGGGGGAAAGGAAGACAGGTCAGGGGGCCTGAGACAGGCCCCCTCCCCTCCATCCCCCAGACCCACCCCACCCAGCCACGTACTCTTCCTGCAGTCAGGGTCTGCGTGCACCTTTCGCACCAGGGCCCCATGCTTGTAGACTGCAGCCCCGGGCTCAGGAGTCAGGTCCAGGAAAGGGCTGGAGCCGCTGCCACTGCCCCCGCTGACCCTCTTGATGACCTTGGGGTTGGGGTCGGCCAACTCAGACAGAGAGCGTCTCAGCTCCTCCTCGTCTCTGCAGGTGTGATCACCTCAAAGGGGGCTGGCCTTGCAGCCACAACCCCCTCTCAGTCCTAGCCTCTGCCCCCCCCCAGGAAAGCACCCCTTTATCTGTGGAGGGAGTAGGGGAATGGCCCCCTCTCACAGGCTGTGGCTACCCTCAACCCGAGGCTCCCCGGAGCCCTGTCTCCCACCTCAGATCAGATCTCCCCAGGGGTAGCTGTGCACCGCCCCCCCCCCCCCCGGGATTCCTCCAAGTAGGAGATCTTCTCACTTAGGTTAGAGCTCCCAGGGGTAGGGCCATGACTGTTCCTTCAACCCCATCCTTTCTGTTTCTGCACATGCACACACACACCAACCCTCACCCCCTTCTTCACTAGGGCAGACACACCTCTGACGCAGTGGTCTCAACCACACCCAGCAGCACGCTTTGCTCATAGTTTATTGGCTAAATGGTGGCAGAAGTAGCTTCCTAGTGGTTACCTAGTACCTCTTGGTCAGCAGGCCTTGCTAGATATCATCTAAAGAATCGAGTTCTACCCTGTCACTCTGCTGATGAAAAACCTGCAGTAGCTCCCTATTGCCTCCCACAAAGAGCCCATGCTCCAACCCCACCAACGCTGCCTTTTCCTCCTAACACTCTCCAGCCAGCCAGGCCTGCCTCCTCTTGGTCTCCCCACCCCACAGCCCACACTCATTTCAGCCACCACATATTTGCCTCCCAAATGTCAACTTCCCTCTCCCCAAATGCTTCCCCTCCTTCAAGGCTTGCCCCAAGCCCCAGTCTGCATCCCAGTCCTGAGCTCTGCCTCCTCCGAGGCCATCTCTCCTGTGGACTGGGAGCTCCCATGACTGGCCTCTCTGCAGACACCAGCAAGTATGAGTGATCCACTGGCTGCCTATATGAGGCTCTCCCCCTCAGACTGGGGGCCCCGAGGCTAAATCTGGACCTCTTCCCTTAGTCTGGACTCCTCTAAGACTTACTCTGAGTTTCTTTCCACTGAGGCTGCCAAGAGTAGACAGTGTGATCCCTTGTTCTAGGACACTCTGCATTCCCTAGGACCCGAGAGGGGGCTCTACCTCTAGAGACTTCTGCTTTCCCACTTGGCTTGCCAAGGGACCTTCCCTTTTTGTTTCAGCACTCCTCCTCCCAGGCCCGCTGACAGTGGCCACCCACCCCAGCTTAGCTTGTCATAACAACCCAGCTGAAGAAAAGACACAGATCCCCAAGTCCAGGCGGCCATCTCCAAACAAGGCAGTGAGGCTGCCTCAGTGCCTCTCATGGCCTCACCCGCCTCCCCTGCCCCACACCCAGCCTGGACTCCCAGGGCCTGCCTCACCACTCCTCTCGGGGCAGCCCCTTCCCCACCCCCCAGCTCCCTCACCACACAGCCCCAGGACTCACATGGCCCACTGCAGCTTTTCATTCTTGATGGAGCTGTACAAGGCCTGGGAAGGGAGGAACAAATCAGGCAGGTATGGGTCACTCATGGGGAGGGTAAACCACGTATCCCAATTCCAGAGCCCAGAGCCCACCCTCCTAAGTCAGGGTAGGAGACAACAGGGACCAGGGTGTGATGACCAAGAACAGAGGCTCTGAAAACAGAGTATTAGGACACAGTAATATGTCACTTTCGATGCAGGACTCTGGGCAAGTATCCATGGGGGAGAACAAACAGTAACAGGTGTGTAACGTTCGGCACAGGGCACCCAGGCACACAGCTGACGCACAGTAAACGCCTGCTTCTGTTATTATCTTTGCTGTTGCTACTGTGAGGGGTCATCCCGCCCAGATCCTGGGTGGGAGAAGCACAGTGCTGGAAGGAATAGACAAGAGCATCCCAAGAAGCTCTCCTTCCCCCAATCATGTGCCTTGGCCCATTTCCATAGGATAAACCCACACAGGACATATGGGGAAACTGAGGCCCAGCAACAGGGATTCACCCCATCACTTCCCTCTCTGGCTATCAGAGAATACATTCTCACGGCTCCTCCCCCGGGGGCAAGCTGAGCACTTCCTCTAGCCCAGACAGCCGCAGCAAGTCTAATGCCAGGGTGAGTGAGCCCCCTCCCCACTCGCATCCTTCTTGTTACTGGGGACTGAACGCTAAAAGGCAGAAGTTACAGCTTCCAAACCCTGTACACCCCAAGCTCCCTGTCAATTCCTGAACCAGTCACTTCTCCTCGGTACAGCTGTCATGGGGGCACTGTGGGGGTCTTGGGGTGGTAGGGTAGAGAATGGTTTCCAGGAGTTACAGAGGGGACCCCTCTTCTTGGGAGTGGCCTGCAGCATGGGTCCACTGCAGCACCTCCCACTGTGGGGGCGACTCCACCAGCCTGTCTGTGAGTGGGTGTGTCTCCAGCATGTGCGTGTTGGGCTAAGCGTGTGGCGTGTGATGCTGCCTGCGTGATCTGGGTGCAGTAGTGACGTCGGTGCCTTCCCTGTGATGGGACACAGCCCCCCACCCCACCACCAACATACCAGTCACTGGCTCTCTCACTGCCCACTGTCACACTCAGCCACAAGGCTAGCCCAACAGCCCACCTGTGCACCTCCTGTTCAGGGTGGGTACATCCCACAACCTCCACCCCCTACACAGAACAACCCAGCTTTATGCACACACAGCCTTCCCAGCGCGCCCCCAGCCCAAGCCTGACCGAGCGCCGCCACTAAACCCCCACTCTCCAACTCTGGGCCAGGAGGTTGAAGTGGCCACCCAGATCCAACCTGTCTCCAGTTCTCCAGTTCATCCCCAGCCCCTGAGAGGACCCCTTTGGCCCACAACCACGAAGTCCTAAATCCTGTTGGTGAGCCCCATGTCATGCTCCCAGCCAGAAGACCCAAAGACCCTTTGGTTTGAAATGCCCACCTTAATCCGCCCGTCTCTGCCCTTCCCCCTCCAGTCCATGCCCACTCCTGGCTACCCATGGGCTCTGTCCCCGCTGGGCTCGGCCCCCCAGTCCGCCCGATGCCACCTCGGCTCGTGCCCCCTTCGGTGCCTCCCTCACACCGCCCCCTCAGCCACGCCGCCCTCCAACAACCCCCTCGGCCGCCACCCCCCCAGCCTGGCGTGGGCCGGGGCCCCAACGCCCTCACCGCCTTCTTCTTCTTGCGGCTCTGCAGGCGGCTGACCACCAGGTCGGTGTAGAGCACGGGCTTGAGACTGCGCGAGCGCTGCGGCCAGCCGTAGCACAGGGTCTCCGCGCCGCGGTGGGTGCGCCCGTAGCGCACAGAGCACAGCGAGCGCGAGCGCAGCCGCCCAGCGCTGCTGTGGATGCTGTTGACGCCGATCATGCTGGCCCGGCCGGCGCGCCGCGGCCCCCGGCCATGCCCCCGCCCGCCCTCGGCCCGGACGGCCCGGACGGCCCGCGGACGGCTCCCCCGACAGCCGGCGCGAGCGGCCCGGCCCGGCCCGAGCCCGGCCCGGCTCCCACCGACGCACGGAGCGCACGGCGGCGGCGGCGCTGTCGGCTCTGCGGCTAGGCGCGAGCGGGAGGGGGCCGCCGACGGGGAGGGAGGGCGAGGGCTGGGGGCGGGGACGGCGCAAAATGGAGGCGTCCGACCGCGCTGGGGCCCGCGGCGCGCCGCCGCCATGGGGGCGGGGCCTCAGGGGCCCGCGGGGGCCGGTGACGGGAGGTGCGCGGCGCCGCGGGCGGTGGCGAGGGCGCCGGGAGTCCCCCGGCCTGCGTCTACGAAGGTGGGCTGACCCTGTAAAGGGTCTGCAGCTACCTCCGGGCTTGTCAGGGTAGGGGCACCAGGGGCGGAGGAGGTCGGAACGCGTTCCGTGGGCCCCTTCTCCCCGCCCCGAGCCAGGACAGGCCTCACAAGAGGGGCGGTGCGGAATGGAGGCAGCCATGGAATTGCAAAGGTCTCAACCAACTCAACCAACCAAAGACAGCTCAAACGCCCGAGGCTACACCCCAACTCACGTACACGCACTCCAGTTTACAGACATGCACTCCAACTAGCCGAATCCCCAGTCCACACTCACCCCCAATTCACAGACACTGCAAATTCAGATGCACACATCAGAATTTAGTCTTTAACTCCTACAACTCCTGCTCATGAGAGCGCCTGGGTGGCTCAGTCTGTTAAGCCGCTGCCTTTGGCTTCTGTCGTGATCTCAGGACGTGGGGATCGACCCCCAGAACCCCACATCAGGGCTCCCTGCTCAGCGGGGAGCCTGCTTCTCCCTGTGCCCTTGTCTGCTGCCCCTGCTTGTGCTTGCTGTCCCCTGCCCTTGTCAAATAAATAAGTAAAATCTTTAAAAAACAAACGAAACAATCCCTGCTCACAGATTCATGTCATAAATCAGAGAGCCAATCTGTAGATATACAACCTAATATACAGAAACACCCAACGTACAGCCCCACACAGACACAGTCTAAATCGTAGGCCGTTAAAGCACATACCCCAAGCCAAACCATCTGATTTGCCAACTCCCTAAAGCATATATATGTATGTACATATACATATGAATATATATATGCAACCCAAGCATACACCCCAACGCTTTTGACACTCCAAACACAATGAACGCCCCCCACCCCACTTGGATACATTCCCAAATTCAGAAGCCCAGCACACCCCAAGCTCACAGACGGACCCAAGGACACTCCTGTGCAGTCACATGTATGTGATCGCCCAGAAACCCATTTGCCAACCCTAGAGGTTTTAAATGAGTCCAGGCCTCCCTTCATGAAACCAACGGATCAGGGAAAGGAGTGAAGTGCAGGGCCTGCCAGGACACCCTCTCCTCCTCCCATGCATACCAGTCCCTGTGGGGCTAAATCCCTAGAGGGCTGGCATGTAGGAACAGAGGCTGGGACAAGGGAGTCAGAAAAGAAGTGTTTAGTCCCAGCTTGAATATAACTGGCTCTGAGACCTTGGAAAAGCCTTTGTCAACCTCTTGGGCCCTCTATCTCCAGCTCCCTCCAGCACAGCAGTACCTGATGGGCCTTTGTGGCCATAAATCCTGGGGCAAGGGGTGGAGGGGGAGGAGGGAAACAGTGAACCTGTGTGTCGCCACCCCCATGCTGAGACCCCTCCCATGCTCCGGGAACCCTGGAGGTGGGGAACCTAAGGAAAGTGCAAGGTCCCAGGCCGCCTCATCACGGGTTTTCAAGAGCTGTCTCCCCTCCCCCGCTGCGAACGGCCAAGACTGCACGCAAGAGCGCATGTTCCGGGGGAGCCTGCAGTGTGGGGATTGGGGGAGGGGGCAGTCCCCAAGCTGAGTCACGGGAAAGCCCAGGCTTCAGCAGCAGAAGCTGGGGGCCGGCAAGCCCCTCACCTCATCAACCTACACGCTGACAGGTCCCCATCCATCCCTCCAGCAACCTCTACCCTGTCCCTTCCCCCTTTGTGTCTCCCCCCCAGCCCCTCCCCCCACCTTGAGCAGCTCCCTGGGGAAGTCTCCGCCTTCATTGAGGCCCTCCAGGTTTCCGATGAAGTCTCCGCAGGTCATACGCTTCCCAATGTTCTAAGTGAGGGCATAGAGGCCTGTGAGGGGGACCGTGGGCCCCAGACCTTGAAGTCTCTGGACGCGGTCTGTTTTCTGGGCTCCCTTCCGCTAGCCCCCCACTCACATGGCCGTGGAGATCGGTGTTGAGTAGCATGAGGGCGCAGGTCAGCGTGTGCGCACCGTCTACGGGAGAGTCGACATTTAGCCTCAGCCACTTCCCACGGATCCTTCCCACAGCTATCTTCCCCAGGCTTCCAGTTTATCTCCTGCCCTCTTTGGCCCATAATCACACTTTTGTAAACCTGAACCCCACAGTGAACCCCACCTCCTCCTGCCAAAGCCCTTTCTTCTCCAGCAGATTCCCTAAAAGGGACCTTCTCCCCAGCACCCCCATGCCTCTGCGAGTGTGCACGGCGCACAAGCCAGTGGGACCCCTCAGCGTTATGCTGCCCAGTGCCGCCAAATCACATTGTATGTGGACAGTTCCACATTCATGAAGCCACATCACCACTGCACACACGCATGCTCACGTGCCTGCAAGCTTGTGCATGCATTCACTCTGACATACACATGCTCACGCTCCTACACACACACACTGTGCCCATCTGCCTTGGTGACCCTCTGGGAGAGCCCTGCCTTCTGCCTTCCTCACCCTCTGAGGACAGGGCTCCGGGATTGCACTGGAAGTATCTCTGGGAGAAGTGGGCCAGCACGCGCTCCCGTTCTTGGGTCTCACCCATTAATGCCAGCTCCTTCAGAAACACCCTGGGGAGGGGGGAAGAGGGAGCATGTCACCCCTTCCCAAGGTCCCCTAATCAGGCAGCCCCATCTTTTGGCCATGCCCAGCCAGCCTGCGAAGTATGACATCAGGGCAGCTTGGAAGAGAGCCCCAGGGGCTCAGAGGAGGTACAGTGGAGGCCCTGCACACCAGGCCTGGAGAGTGGGGGGCTGCCCTCAAAAGGCTTAACACCCACCTGAGAGCTTGGTCCAGAGTCATGCCCGTGAAGACAAAGAACTTGAGGTACTCGCCAGCCACAAGTTTGCTGAAGTCATTGCTGTGGGCAGGGCAAATAGACAGGTGGAGTTTCAATGGAAAGGGTTAAGGGGCCAGGTGGGGTTACCTACAGACCTGGGGCCATCAGATCGAAAGGATGAGGAGGTGCTGCCCACAGGATGCATTCCCCCCTGCCCCATGCTCACTCCCAACCAGTGACTTTACTTCTTGCCCAGGTGCCGGGCCACGTCGGCCTTCCTGAAGCCGTCTAGTCGGTACAGCCTCTTAGCTAGGCGCTGCGCGGCCTCCAGGTCTGCTTTTTGCCCATTGGACAAGGTGTCTGTGCTTCCCAGGGCCAGCCGCTCCGTGCTGTCCAGCTCTGAGTCCGAGTCAGACACCAGCTGGCTCAGCGGTGGCTCACTGCCGGGGTAGAACACCAGCTCAGAGGTGGGCCAGTCCCTCTGGGACCATTCAGATCCTTTCTCTGCCTCCAAACCCAGAAGGCAGAGAGGGGCAGTTGGAGACATGGGGAAGGCAGTTTTCTTTCCTCCGGAGAAGGACACTGTACAGGTTCCCTGTATCAGCTGATTCCATCTTTACCGTCCCTCTGTAGAAGTCCTACATCAAATTTAACTCCTATTCATCCTTCTGCTGTGGGAATTTTGTCTGCTTCTCCAAAGCTCCCTATGGAGTTTGCTGTTAGGCACAGATTTCCCATCTCCATTTTGGCCCTACTGAGAACATAGTCCTCTATCTCTGAGGCTATGGGCAAAGGTGGGATACAGACAGGAACAGTGGAGGGTCAAACAAAGATTTGAGGGCAGCAAGGACACCTTCCCACTCCTACGTCTTTCTTCTGCCCTCTCAAAAGGCAGAAGAGCCTCTTCCTTGGTTCTTCTCTTCTACCCACAAAGAGGCTCTGGTAGAGGGGAATGGGGGTCAACATGCACCCCATTCATCCCGTCTCCTCCTCCCCTTCCCTTCCCGCCATCCCAGCTGCTCTACTAGCAAAGCCACCTGTCACCCCAGAGACAGAGGCCGGAAACTCCTGGTTGCTAGGCAACCCTGTCTCCCTGGCCACCCCCTCCTGTTGCCATGGCTTCCGTGGCTGAGAGGGTAGCTGGCAGAGGGAGAGCAGAAAGGTTAGACTGGTGAAAGGACTTCCTGGAGAAGGGTGAGAGGCTCCTGACTAGAGAGGGAGGCAATAGGACAGGCCGGTGGCTGCATCTTTGTGAGAAGCCTCCAGGCTGGGTGGGGTAAGGTCACAAGAATTTCAAGCAAGTTAGAGGCTCCACCTGGGGAAGGAAGGGCCTTCCTAGAAAGAAAGGAGGGTGTTCTCTGGGGACTCTTCAATTCTGAATCATGGTTTTTCAAGTCACTGTATCTGAGACCAAGGGAGCCCCTCCCTTGGAAGTAGTCCTTCAAATGGAAAAACAGATGTCTGCATCCCCTTGCTACTCTATCAGGGGTCAAGAACCTAAACTACATCTTTGTGCTCTCAGGCTCTTTCCCTTGGAGCAGCTCAGCTCTGAGGAACCAAAGGAATCACTCACCTGCCCAGGGGTGCTGCCCCCAGCCCAAAGCTGTCCTCCGAGCGGCAGGGACTAGCAGGCTCCCTCCCTGGGGCCTGCTTGGCTCCAGCCTCTGCCTTCTCTTCCTCCCCTCTCTGTGTCCAAGGCCCATCAGCGGCGGAGCTGGTACCAGAATCTGGCTCAAGAGGTGCAAGTGGGGCAGGAGCAGGCGGGTCAGGCCGGGGGGCAGGGGGCTGGGGAGGCAGCTCAAAGGTGAAGAAGGGGCTCTGGGTTGGGCCTGGTGAGGCCAGGGCCTCCAGGGAGGCAAGGCTGGTGTAGGAGGTGCCCTTGGCTCTGTGTGACTCCAAGATGGCTTCAAACACGCAACTGAAAGAGTCAGGCCCATCAGCCGAGGGGCTGGTCCCAGGTAGAAAGGGCACAGGCGACTTGAGAGGCCCAGGATGAGGCATCTGGGTGCCTGGCCTGCAGGGGCAGGGAGAGTCTCTGATCAGGGGCCAAAAGGACAGCTCTTCGGTGGCATTCATTGAATTCTTATATGACTCTGTGAAGGGGATTATCACCTCCTTTTCACAGGCCCCCAGCCCTCTAAAAAAGCCATCTGGGTAGGGAATCCCCACTATGGGTTCACCAAGCTACTCAGTGCCCCAGAGGCACCCCAGCCTTATCCGTCCCCAGCACCCAATCCCTTCCTTCTCTTCCTGCCTGTTAATCTCCCTTTCTCCTCCTTCTCCCTGATCCTCTTCCCTCCTGCCATCCCATTTCTATTTCTGGCAACATCTTAGGAGAAGAAGACGAGGCTCCAAGCTGCAGTGGGGTGTGAGACAGAGGAAAGCCCCCACACTCCCCACTCTCCTGCCAGGATCTAGGATCCGTATTGATGCTCCCATGCCCCCAGGCATGATTCTGGCCCCTGGCCTCTCACTCTACCTCTTGTTCTTCCTCCTTTGTCCTGGCTGCTCCCTATCCTATGGGCTCTTGCCAACACACACCCACCCGCCACATCCCCAGCATTCTGGCAGGCTCTGATGAGGATCTGGCAGGCCTCTGAGAATCTCCTGCTACTAGCTTGGCCCTGACCCTCCCAGGCCCACCCTCATCTCCATTCCAGTTCCTCTGATCCCAGCTCTGCCCCTGGGCCAGCTCTGAGGAACAAGCCTTGTCCCTTTCCCACTCCCGCACTCACCGGGCCCCCTCTGAGGCCTCAAAGACCTCGTCGTCCACTTCCTCTTCCCCACCTGCCTCATCCTCGTCGTCCTCATTTCCACTGCCCAGGCTGGGACAAGGGCCAAGGCATGGACTGGGACGTGGGGCAGGTGGGCGGGCAGTGCTGTGTGGGCCCTCGGAGCTAGGCTGACTCTCGATGGCCGAGTCAGCCTCCTCTCGCTCAGCCAGCACCTCATCGATGTCCGTCTCGCGGTAGCACCTCAGGGGCACCGTGTCCAGGTCCGTTTCGGAGTACTTGGCTGCTCGCCCCACAGCCACCCCAGAGCCCTGCCCAGAGCCCACCCCAAGTGGAGATGGGGGGGCCTGCTCTGGGGGCTTAGCACCTGCAGTATGCATAGGCATCCTGGTCAAGAGGGTATCCTGGTCAGCTCCCTGTCTAGATTCTGGTCTAGGAAGGAGCTCTTTCCCGCTGCCTCATATCGGCAGGAAGTTCTTTCACCACCTAGCCACCATTCTTCCTGCTACAAACTCAGCTGTTCCTGGTGCAGTGAAGCTCATTTCAAATCAAGTTCTTATCAAATAACTTTGAGAGGCCTGAGGGAGAGCAGCTTCTTTCCTACTTCATGGAATGACCCTTGATATCCTGCCATCCCTTCTCTCCACATCTAGCTTCCTCCAGGGGCCCAACCCAGCCAGGATCCCCAGACCCTCCCTCATAACACAGATGGAAAGTTGGAGGCCTGGAGAGGCATTAGCCAACTCCTGAGCCCAAGACAGGACTCGCGGGAGGTTTAAAGGAAGGTTCCCCACCACGCCTCTGCTGCTGTGGAGAGGGCCCTGCCTGGTTCCCCTGGTCTTATCCAGGATCTTACCTGAGCCTGGGGGGTCCAGGGAGCCATAGAAGAATTCCCATTTGGCTCGAGCAATTTTCTGGGCATGAGAGGAGACTTCCCGGGGGGAGGACCAGGTGTCTCCCTAAGCCAAGGAGGAAGAGATAGACACGACCACCCAATAAAGCCACATGACCAAGACACAAGAACATAGGACAGAAACACAGAAAGAAAAACACACAGGGACACATAAAGAGGTGCCGAGGCACAGGGACAAACATGGAGGGCAAGAAAGAGACTGATTTAGGACAGATGGAAGAATTCAGAGTGAACAGCTGATGGGCCCCCAAACTGCCAAGGGGCCAAGCCTTGCCCTTTTGCTGAGTCCCTGGGGTTCCAGGGAGTCCAAAGGAGGTCACATACCTGGTTCAGGAGTCCAGTTTCAACAGGTCCTAGGAATAGCTTGGCCAGGTGCTCAGAGGGTCCCCCCAGCCCATTGGGGAGAGAGGAGTAAAGGCCATCTGCCCCAACCTGAGGTTGGGCTGGTGGCCCATGGATAAGGCCCTGGCTGCCAGGCAGAGCTGAGCCTCCTCCAGCAGGGAGTGGGTCTGATGTGGAGGCCTCTAGCCGCAACTTCCGGTTGGAGCCAGGCCCAAGGGCTGGGGTGGGCCTGGGAGGAGAGACCCCACCCAGGTCCCAGCTCCGACTCAAGCCTCCAGGAGCCGGTAGCCCATTTAGTGGCCTCACGCTGGCCTTCTCCACAAAGCGGAATATGACCACAGAGCTCCGCGCCCCCGGTGGGGGCTGCCCAGTGGGTGAAGAGGGTGCCCAGGGTGAGGGAGCAACACGGGGGGAGGGAGGGCCACGTAGGGGTGTACAGGGTGCTGTAACACGTCCCAGTTCCCGGCCCCGGGGACCTGGACCTGCCACCCGCCGTAGCAGGGAGCCCGTGCTGCCATACATGCTGGCTGGGGGGCTTTGTGGCACTGGGCCTTCGGGGAGCCAGCGGCGTGGGCATCGTGGTGGGGAGATGGCACAGTCACCCTCCGAGCAGAAGCGCATGGCACCCTGGGCCATGCTGGGGCCGGGGGTCAGGCTGGGGGGGCAGGGATGGCGAGGCCAGGCGGGGAGTGAGGGGGCAGCATGCTCTTCGGACAAGCCTGCAAGAGAGGAAGGGGGAGCAGGGGTGAGCTGCAAGGAAGGTGGATGGGCAGGAGAGCAGAGACAGGGAGGGGAAAGCCGGATGGGCCATCTGAGATCCAGGGGCCTAGCCCATCCTGGGAATATGGTATTACTGATCCCACCCCTAGAAGTGATCAGGCCTCCTACTTGGGCTACTTCCATGGAGGCCTGAGGAAAAAGAATTGTATCCCCAATAGGCCCCTGACTCCTTTCCTTCTGTCTGAGGGCCTTGAGCATCACCCTGGGAGGAGAAAGGAAGGTATTTCAGAAGTTGAGTGAGCTCAGAGTCCCTGTGGCATGTTGGAGCTACTTCTGGTAGAGGAGGGGGAAGGCTGGTACCCCACCCTCTGGATGAGGAGTGTCAGCCAGTCATAACCATCTTACAGCCTTGGGTCCTCACAGTCTCTCTTACAGAGGCCCCTCATTGAGAGAGAACTCAGGCCTCTTAGAAGGAGAAAGCCAGGAAGATGGGGGGTGTGTGTTATATAGGGACTATGAGGGGCTGAGAGGCATATGGTGAAGGGAAGAACTAAGGCCCCTACTCCTAATACTGAATGGGAAAGGGACATTCTTGTTCTTCATACAAGTACACACACACACACACATACACACACGCACGGACAAATAATGTCAGTACACAGTTAAACATATTCATATTCATAGGCAATACCTCCTGCACACACAGGCCCAGGCACACACACATACGTTGCCCAAAGACACACCTCATACACTCACAGTCATAACAAATATGCGTGTAATGGAAAGACACATGCTTATTTTACACACACACACACAGTCATTAAACAAGAACACACAAAGAAGAGACACCCAGATATACACACAGGGCCTCATTCTCCAAAGCACACAGACACAGGCGCATCAGACACTGAGACCTACTAGTCACAATCACACACAAATACAGATGCACCCTTACACACATACTTAAGCAAGAACACACACCCTCTCCCCCAACCCCCACCAGTCACCTGTCTCTGGGTGGGAAGGCTGCGCCAGACCCTGTCCCTCCCTCCCTCTTAAGGGAATGACAGATCTTGTCCAGCCCTTAAAGGGGTAAAGGGGCCTCTGGTGGCAATGCAGGGTAGGGGCATAGGTCAGGAGGAGCAACCCTGTCAGGCAGGTTTCTGAAGCTCAGTGTGGGCCCAGGGCATCCCAGTGCAGCTCCGACTGGAGCTGCCTCAGTACTCACCGCTGCTCGCCGGGAGCTGGGGCCGAGGAGAGGCGGGGAAGAGGCTGGGCCCGGCTCAGCTGTGAAGGCAGCGCGGCTCCCGCTTGCTCCCGCTTGCTCCAGGCCCGCCTGCCTCTCAGTTCCTCCCCCTCCCCCCTACGCGCGGCTCAGGCAGAGCTAATCCCCCCCCCCCCCCCCCCGCCCTTTCCCGGGGACCTGAGCCCCGGAGGCTGGCCCCCCTTCTCGACGCTAGGTCCCCGCTGGGCTCTCCCGCCAACCTGAGACCCGCCCCTGACGAGGGGGAGGATGTATGGAACCCCCGGTTCTGTTCCTAAGACCCTCACGTGCCCCACCCCAATCGTGTCTTGGTCCCTTTCCTCCACCGCCCCCTGAGCCACACGCCAGACCCAGCTGCACTCGCGTGTCCCGCTCCAGACCCCACGCGTGTCCCTAGGAGGTTGCCACATGACCTGTTACATGCCACACGCGCTCCCGCCCCCACGAGCACGCGGCCGCGCCAAGCACACCAGTATGGGTGTAGACCGGACCCGCCCCCTAAATCCAGGAGACAGTCAACTTAAGGAAGAGAGATCTAGGAAACACTGCCTCAAGCCCTAAGGGGTTTTGCGTTTCGGACCCAGGAGACCCAACCCTGACCACTCGTCCAGGATGCAGCAGGAGGGATGTTAGTCAGACTTTAGAAAGAACTTCCTTGCTGCCCGAGTTAGGTGTCCTGCCTATCTGAGGGTAAAAGGTTAGACGGGATGATGCTAGGAGTGGAGGAAGTGGGGAGCAGGCAACCCTTGTGCCCTTGGCCAAGGTAGAAGGGGGCCCAGCTATTTTAGGAAAGCACTGCCAGAGTTACTATGGCAACTGCTCTTCTTGGGAACGCCAGGGCATGCAGGTGGTGACCTCGGAAGAAAGAAGGGGTCTGTTCGGGCAGTAAAGGGGCGCGAGGACGTGCGCGACGGGGGCGCGCAGGGCTCACCGCGGGGAGGGGCGGCGCGGGCTCCGCGTGGTGCTGAAGGGGACAGCGCCAGATTTGTCGCACTGCGCAGGCGCAGAGGCGCGAACAAAGCAGGGAGGAGGAGGAGGCGCGCGTCCCGAGGTGGTGCGCGCCTATAAGGTTCAACCTTAGCGGAGGTCGGTCCTCCCATCTACCCCCTCCCTAAGCCGACTAAGGAAGAGGAAGCAAGTCCCTCACCCAAGTTAACCCTCTTTGGTCCTTCCCCGCTGCTGGCTTCTCCCTTCTTGCTGCATTGAGGGGGGTGGGGGTGGGAGAGGGTTGAAGGGATTCTGGGAAAAATAGGATGCCTGAATTCTCCATCGCGACTTGCTTGACCCTGGACAAGGCGCGTCCCCTCCAGGGCCTCGGTTCCATCTTTAAAATGGAGTAACAGCACAGAGCTGCTCACCTTGCAGAAGTGCCCGAAGCCCTGATGAAATAATGGATAGGAAGCAGTTTTCGTTATGCAGAGGGAGATGAAGCGACTGCACGAAGGGAGAGCGCAGCCCTGCTAGGAGGCTGCTCTCGGCGACAGCAGTAGCCCTCAGCGCCCTTCACACCCTCCCCACCAATGGATGATGGGGAAAGCACTGCTCCTGCTCCGGGGGTTCCCTGGAGGGGACACCGGAACCAGGAACTGCGGACGCGGCGAGACGGCGGCCCAAAGTCTGAGCCTAGAGTTCTGGGACATCACTGCCCCAGGGCGGGTCGAGCCCCAAACCCCACCACTAAATCTCCAGGTCAACCGAGAAGGGGTACTCCTGGTGGGCTGAGCTGAGCACTCATTCTTCTCAGGAGTCTAGACCTCCTGGGGAAAAGATAGGGACCCAGCTGGAGAGAGAATCCTTCTTGGCGCCCCCTATGTCTCTCCCCTGGAGGTGCAAATCCATTCCGAATCGTCCGGGAGTGGAAGGGGCTGGACAGCTCTGTACTACATAACTAACCAGGAATGAGAGGTTGGGCAAGCTTGCTTGATGAAGGAAGAAAAAAATCTACGTTCGCCCATTCGATTCATTCAACAATTACCGGGCACCAACTATGTGCCAGACAGTAAAAGCCTGGATAGTTTCTCCCCATTTTTCAAAGTCGCTAAACACGACCAGAGGGCAAAGAGTAGGCCCAGAACCTTGGAGTCTTGGCTCCGCCCCTTCTGCGTTTGGCTCTGCCTGCTCCTCCCATCACCACTTCACTCAGAGGCGGCCACTGGCCCAAGACGAAAAAAGACCCAGTCTCTGCTGCACCATCGCATTCTCCAGCTTCAGTTCTCAAGCCCCGTAGCCGAGAAGGCGAGGTCTGATGTTACACCTCTGGTCTGTTTCGCCCTCAGTTTCGAGATCCATCCGGAACGCTTTCAGATAGGATCCTCAGTGAGATCGCACTCGATTGAATCGGTCTGCCTCTACACGCAAGGGAGGCGGGTTCGCCGAGGCCGCTCCAAGGCCAAAGCGAGAAGACCTTACTGCGCACGCGCAATAGGCAGCCGATGGAGCCACCGATGGAGCCGTCCGGAGGGGAGCAAGAGCCCGGAGCCGTCAGGTACCGAGCACCGGAGGGGCCGGGAAAGGGAAGAAGGACCTGGGGGAGAGGAGCTGAACTGGGCCGGGTCTGGGGGCCGCTCTTAGGAGCCGGGGCGCAGAAGCATAACGGAGGCGGACTCGCTGGTGACAGCGGCCCGGGGACGCCACCGCCAACGCCCCTTTACCCGCAGGCTCCTGGACCTGCCTTGGGAAGACGTGCTGCTCCCACACGTCCTGAGCCGGGTGCCGCTACGCCAGCTGCTCCGGTTGCAGCGCGTCAGCCGGGCCTTCCGGGCGCTAGTGCAGCTGCACCTGGCGGGGCTGCGCCGCTTCGACGCCGCTCAGGTGAGCCAGGGACCAAAGCCCCGCCCCGTCTGGGTCCCGCCCCCGCCCCGCCTCCAGCCCAGCCCCCAGCCTGTCTGTCTACCCTTGCGGACCCTCCGGGGCCTCCAAGAGTGCCGGGGAAGCGATCCACGCCGCGGGAAGTACTCTCAAAGGGCGAGGGCCGGGTGTTAACTCAGAAGGCGCTAGGGGTCTCTCCTGGGAGGGCAGGTGGCAAACCCCGAGGGCGGGTTCCTGACGGGAAAGAACTCTTCAGGGGTGGAGAGGCAGCGCCCGTCCCGCCCCCGGGACCCGCTGAGAGTCGAGGTGCCTCCCTGCCCGCAGGTGGGTCCGCAGATTCCACGGGCCGCCTTGGCCTGGCTGCTGCGGGACGCTGAGGGGCTGCAGGAGCTGGCGCTGGCTCCGTGTCACGAATGGCTGTCGGACGAGGATCTGGTGCCTGTGCTGACGCGGAATCCGCAGCTGCGGAGCGTGGCGCTGGCCGGCTGCGGGCAACTGAGCCGCCGCGCGCTGGGGGCGCTGGCGGAGGGCTGCCCCCGCCTGCAGCGCCTTTCGCTCGCGCACTGTGACTGGGTAGATGGTCTGGCGCTGCGCGGCCTCGCCGACCGCTGTCCGGCCCTTGAGGAGCTGGACCTCACCGCCTGCCGTCAGCTCAAGGATGAGGCCATCGTATACCTGGCGCAGAGGCGCGGCGCGGGCCTCCGCAGCCTCTCGCTGGCAGTCAACGCCAATGTGGGGGATGCCGCGGTCCAGGAGTTAGCCCGGAACTGCCCGGAACTCGAGCACCTCGACCTAACCGGCTGCCTCCGCGTCGGAAGCGACGGCGTCAGGTGCCTGGGCATGGGATCGGTGGGTTGGGAAGAGGACAGTCACTCACTTAGCCTTGGGTTAGGGGCGGGCTGTAGCTGTCGCAAGGCAGAACTGTGGTGCAATTTTTCTGCTACCACGGCACCCCCATTCAGACCAGGAAAGGCTTCTAGGATTGCCTAGACCATAGAGCCCATGGTTTAAAAAAACCCAAAAAACTTTTTTGAACCAGTATTTACACGTTGGCAGATTATCTGCACGTAGTCAGGTTTCTGGCTTTTCTTCAACTAGGGGGAAAACCTTGAAATCCTGGGCGGAGCCAAGGAGCAGTTTCCCCCTTTAAGAGACAGGAGGAAGTCTTGGGTTCCCTGGAGACATTGAATGTATGACCCCACCCAGAACCCCCTCCCTCGTTTATGGAGGGGGAAGAGTATGCTCTGAGTTTGAGGGAGACAGGGGCTTTGCTGGCTCCCCCACCGTGGGCGCAGCGGCTTCTGGCTCCCAGCCTCACCCGGCTCCTCCCCCAGGACGCTGGCCGAGTACTGCCCCGCGCTGCGCTCGCTGCGGGTGCGGCACTGCCACCATGTGGCCGAGCCCAGCCTGAGCCGCTTGCGGAAGCGCGGCGTGGACATCGACGTGGAGCCGCCGCTGCATCAGGCGCTGGTGCTGCTGCAGGACATGGCAGGCTTTGCACCCTTTGTCAACCTGCAGGTCTGACCTGTCTGCCGACGGGGCACAGCTGGACTGTGTGGCGGGGCCTGACTATGAACTGTAGGGAAACTGGACTGTGGGGGCCTCTGGTTAGAGGCCGATGCCCTGCCCCACTCTGGAGCTTCAAATAAAGAGATTTTTACCCCCTCTTGGCTGCCGCTGCTGCCCTGTTGGAGATAAGGGATATGAAGTTGGGAGAGAGGTCAGACAGACACAGTACCCCAGCACCCCAATGCTGAGCAGAAATGACCAGAATGCACTCACACCTTCCTGGGGCCACCTTTACTGTGCCCTTGGGCAGCTCCAAGAGGAGGTCAACAGTGTGGGGCAAGGAAGTAGAGAGCAGGGTGGAGAAGGGGGACAGGAATTAGGGCGGGCCCTGTGCGAGGGTGTAGGGCTCCTGCATCCCTCTGGGATCTGAGCCTAGAAGGCTCTGGCAGAGTCTGGCGAATGCCTCAGTGGAAGCGGTACTTTCTGGCAGGCTTGAGGTTGATGTATGTGGCCTTCATCTCCTCTGCCTCAGGGTTCCGCACGTCTTTGAATCGCTCCCCCTTGGTACTTACTACCTGGTTGTCAATGTAGCGGATCAGCTTCTTGGGGGCCTGTCAGGCAACTGGACAGTGAGCAGCAGAAGCCAGGAGACGGTCCCCCCCTCCCCACTCCACACCCCTAGCAGCCATAGCCCTCTCACCTCCCTGGGAGCCATGGGCCGGTGAATCTTCTGATCCTCTGCACTATCCACCATCATGTACCTGCCAAAAACTGGCTGGCTGAAGCTCCTGCCACCCCGGGAAGACCTTCAAAGGGTCTAGCCCAGCCCAGCCCAGACTCACTTCTGCAGGATGAAGGACTTCAGTTCATCCTTTTGGGGGCCTCTGAGGCGCCTGGGCAGGTCCTGCAGAGAAGAGAAGCCCAGTCTAAAGCCTAGGGCACCAGCAGAAGCAGACAGGGATAGGCTAGGGGCAGGGGCTTAATGATACGGCACCGTGGGGCTCAGGCTATTTGGGTGGAGGGGGATGTCTAGCAGAGGATACCTGGTTGGGGCCATCCCAGGCTGGAGGCCCCTCCTCCTTCCCCTCTACAAGCATCTGCACAGCTTCTTCCAAGTCTCCCCGAGCTTTGGCCAGCACCCACTGGGCCTGCTCCACTGAACAGGTAGGGAACACCTCCAGGAGGACATCCACCCCCGGCAGCAGCTCCTCCTCAGCACCAGCTGCCTGTGGGCAGGGATGTTGACAAGAAGCAGTACTTCCTTCTTTCCTGGCCCCTAATTCTCTCCCAGTACCCTCCTCTACTAGTACCTCATCCTGGGTGTCTCCAGAAGCTGTAGGAGAAGCCCTAGTCTCTTCTTTGAGCTTTTCAGGCTGCTGCAGGGGCTCTGGGGAGACGGGCATCTGACCTTGGACTTCAGAGCTCTGTGGTTGCAGGTTCTCTTAAGGAAGCAGAAAGAGCATCAGGTTTGTCAGGATTTGGGGGGATGGGGGTTATGAGTCATCCCAGGTCCCAAACTCACCTTTGTTCCTGGCGCCACTTAACTGCCCTGAGAGCTTCTGCATCATGTCCCCTATTGTCCCCCTGAAAAGACAAGGAGGGTGGTAAGAGGATGACCCTGCCCACCTTCCACCGTCTGCTGGCCCTCCGCCCCCTCTCTGCCCCAGCCAGATCCCACCTTGGAATGTGGGCAAAGCCAGGCACATAGGCCTCCATCATCTCAGTGAAGGCTTCCATATCGAAGTTCTCCTCTGATGGCCCTGAGGGGCCCAGATCCTCCAGGACCCCAAGCACATAGGAGAAGATGACTTCATCCAAGCCGCTGCAGGAAGGGGACAGGACAAGCCCGGGGTAGGACACCGGGTACTTCCAACAACACCCCCTCCCCCTCAGCCTGAGACTCGAGCCCTCGGCTTCACTGGGTCCATGAACCAGACTTCAAGCCTTGAAGCCAGAAAGTATCCCACCCTCCCACAGAGCTTCGGTTTCCCATCTGTCCAGCAAGGTGACAGGGACAGGTTAAGATTAAGGCCATACCAGCAGATCATAATCAGCCCTCCCCCACCTCAGGATTAGAGCGGAGGGCTTCCCACCCCAGTCTTTCTATGGGCCAGGGCCCAGAGTCCTGCCCAGCAGCTCCAACCCTGACCCTCATGACCAGCATGATCCTTCTAGGGGAGCTGCTGCTACCTGAGGTCAGCCTCTGGGAGGTGCGTCTGGACAAAGGCAAGGAGGGCTGCACTGACAATCCTCTCCAGCTCCATGCTCTCTCCTCTTCTGCAGGGACAGAAGATGTAGGTTTGTCAAGCCCTCTTCTGCCTGCCCCTACCCAGTAGGCCCAGGCGTGGCCAGCCCCTCCCTCCTGCCCTGCTGTGGAAACCATTTGTTGATGCTGTCCACAGCTTCTAGCTCTGCAGCCCTCCCCCGCTCCCTCAAGCAGAGCTGCAGCCCCCTCCCTGCCCATCCCTCCACCTCCTTCACCCCCCTCTCAGGAGAAGGCCTCCACAGTGGTTTCCCTCGCCCTTCCCCCAGCCTCTCCCCATCTCTCTACCCCGTTCCCTAGCAGCAGGCCCAGACCCTCTGGCAAGAAGCCAAGGTCTTGGGGTCACATGCCTCTTGGCTGAGGAATCCCATCATAGAGAGGGCCACTTGGCCCTCAAGTCCAACCACAAGGGGCCCATTGTCTAGCCCCCCCAAGGAGCAGGCCTCAGAACCAAGCAGAGCCTTCCCCCAGCCAGAATGGGCCACCCACCCACTGCACAAAGGGGCTTTTCTGGCTCTGGGGCTCTGATGGAAGGGGAAGTCTTTCAGAAATTCTCTTTTCCTGCCCAATCCAGCAGCTTGGGGTTATCTACACAGGACTTTCCATCCTCCATCCCAAAGCCTAAGGAGCCTTCCAAGAGCTGGCCTTTGCCCGCCTTTCCAACCTCATCACTCACTCCACTCCTGCCTCACCAGCCTCCTTGCTGTTCCTCAAACTTCCCCAGCTTCTTCCTTCCTATCTCCCCCATTTATCTACATGGTTCATCCCCTCATCTCCTTTGGAGCTCTGCTCAAATGTTGCCTTCTGAGAGAGACCTTCCCTGACTAACCTACCAAAAATAGGGAGTATTCCTGCTACTTCCTAGTCCCTTACCCTGCTTTATTTCCTATACAGCATCTACTAGAGCTTAATGTTATCTTATGTTTATTTGCCTATTGTCTAACCTCCCTCATAGACTGTAAGCTTCAAGGTGCAGGGGTCTTTGTCTTATTCACTGGTGTAACCCTAGCACCTAGACAATTGCTTGTACTTAGTAAATGTTCAATAAATACTCATTGACTTATTTCATTCCCATCTACATGCTTTTGATTCCCAACAGTCCATATGTGGGAGTCAGGAACATGGATGGTAATGAATGGCTCCACAGGTCCAAATGTCAGCTCGTCTTCCCACTCAGAAGACTCAGAGGTATCTCAAATTACACCTACCCCACACTCACAATATTTCATGATTGGTGTAAACCCCGCCCCCCCATTTCACTGGCTGACCCAGCCATTCACTCACTCAGCTGCCAAACCTGAGACTTGGTAATTACCCTTGATTTCACCCTCTCAACCCAATCTGCTGCACTCAGCCAATCCAATCATTTTGATTCCATTTCCTTATTAGTCTCCTTTCTATCCAACATCTCTACCAGAATTGCTCAGTCCAAGGTCATGAGTTACTTTTTCAGGCTTTGGTCTAATTAGGTTGAACCATTTAAGCTTGCCAATACTGCGTGTTTTGGATCTATAGGAAGGAAGGGAGGGAAGGTGAGAGGGAGAGAAAGATAGAAGGAAAAAAAAAGAAAAGGCTATTTTTTCTGGTTGCACCTGATTTCAAGCAGCATCAATGTTGGTTTCTGACGCATCACACTCTCCTTCTCCAGCCATTCCTTCCCGGGCTCCTTTCTCTGTTCCCCTCACTTCTGCTGGAGCAAAGCTCAGGCTCACAGCCGCTCCTCCTTTCTCCTTGATCTGCACCTCCCCCCAAGACCTTGTCTGGACCCACATCTTTATGAACCAACTCTATATCACCAATCCTCAAATGCCAGTCCTTGAGCCCAGTCCCCTACATGTAGCTACACATTTGCACGTCTCCCTCTTGGACACCTCCAACTGACAGTCTCCCAAACCCTTTGCTCCTCCAAGGCTGTCATCAGTAAATGCACGTTCACGTACCCAAGCTGCTCTTGCCGCAAGTCTGGGAATTATCCTGACACCATCTTACCCACATCCAGTCACCAAGCACTGACCATCACCTCTCACACCTCTCAACACATGTGCTTCTCTCCATCTCTCCTCCCATTCCACTCCACTGCTTGCCTTCACTGCCAGAGCGTCCTAACCCCTCCTCCTACCACTGTATTATCCCCCAAATCTATTCTTTACAAAGATCACAGTTGTGTGACCTATACAAAATCCTATTTTGCCTGCTACAAATCTATCAGTAAGGTCCCCCTTCCCTTCTGATTAGCCCAGGTTCTTTTTGTGGCCTTTAGTTGAGGGCCTTACCCCTGCATACATCTCTCCAGCCTCACCCATGTACCACACCCTCCCTGGATCACTCCCCCTCCACCCTGGCTTTCTTCCAGTTTGCCAACCTTCAAGCTCTTTCGTGCCAAGAGCCTTTGCACAAACTGTTTCCTCTGTTTGGACAGCCTTCCACCTCCACCCCTTTACTTGTCTAACACTTTCTCACCTGTTGGGTCTCAGTTTACAATCTTCTTCCTCAAGGGATGTTGCCCCTGACCCCTGAGAACTGCTTTGGTCCCCTCCGTCTCACACCCTCATTGCAGACTGCACTTTCCCGTATTTCACAGTATCTTTTGCAGCTATAATTAAAAATAATTATTTGGGGAATGTTTGAGGTTTCTTCCAATTGTCTCAGGAGGGCAGGGACTATACTCCAGGGTTATTCATGAGTGTACACTCGGTATCCTATGGAGTGGGACACTCAATAAATAGTTCCTCCCCACTTTACAAATGAAAGAACTGAAGCTCAGTGAGCTTAATGATTTGCCCAACTCACTTGGCTGAACTGTGGTAAAGATTTAAATCTAGGTCGCCTCACTCGTGTATATTCCAGGCGATGGGGGGAATCTCAAGACTTCCAAGAGGGTTGAGTCAGAACTACGATCTATGCTCCCAGTTCCCCGGTCCCCTTAGAAACACAGTGTTGCTGTGACAGCACGGGAGTCACTTTGGACAGCAAGACTGAGAAGCTCTAGCCTACTAGGGGGAAAAGCCTGCCTCTTGCTCCAGACTCTAGCATGGGCCCTGGACAGGAGAACAGCTCACACCACACATGCCAGATACCATTATGCAGTTCCCCCAAAAGGTCAGCCGCCTAAGAGACCTACTACACCCACCCTGGATTACATCAAATCCTGGCTGCTGTCAGTTGCCTAGCAACCTCTGCTGGGACAAGGGCTGCAGTGAGAAAGTCTATTTTCTAGGGATGAAGTGCATAGGGATGTGTCTGATGCCCCTGGGGTTTCTAATCAAGGTCTGAGGGCCAGGAGGTTGCTACTGGGAAACTCCTCACTATGCCCCCAAAGAATGTCTTCCTTCCCTAAGCTTTTGCTCTAGCTTGTCTCCTAAAGCAACACCCTCTCTTCTCCTGTTCTGGGGTTGACCAAACTTTACCCAGCCTTTAAAGCTTGCCACTGCTTTCTTTCACCCTTCTCCATCCTTCAAGCCTTCCTCAGCATTGCTTTCCTGCCCACATGCCGCTTCTAATATTTCTCCTCCACAGTCCCCGAGCTAGGGAAGCTGTAGCCTAAGCAGCCAGCCTTCTGCAGGGTAAGAACATGAGTTTCATGAGACTTTTCAAATTCTGGATGTAGTCCACAGAATTCCATTACTTCCTTGGGGCTCCAAATCAGGGCTCCCTGGTTGGTAGCGTCCATGAAATGTGATTGTCATCCTGTCGTAAGTCCTGTTTAAATGCCTCTGATGATGGTAATAATAATTCTATGCACTTTACATGTATTAACTTACCTAATCCTCACAATAACCCTAAAATATAGATACTAATATTATTATACTATCCCATTTTGCCCAAAAGGAAATGGAGACACTGAGAGATTAAGTAAATTGTCCAAGGTCACACAGTAAATTATTGGTACATTTACATCCAAGCAGTCTGGCTCCAGAACCCTGTTAACCACTATGCTACACTACCTCATAAAGTAAATGATGTTCTGATCCTCCTGTCCTGCCTGGTTGGCCCTCCTCCCTACCTCAGAATCTTTGCTTACACGGGTCTCCCCACTCAGAACGTCTTTTCCTCTGCCTCTCATTCTGCAGAACTCACTTTCTCCGGATAGCCAACCCTGAGTGCCCCATCCTCACTGCCCCCAGATAGCCTGAGAGCGTACCCAGGACCAGACACAAGCCTGGACTCTCCAGATGCTCAATACAGATTCCCCTGGACAAATTTAAGTGAGACTGGGGGAAGGCACAACACCCTGTTCCCTTGGGGTGGGGAGGTGCTTAAGGTGGAGAGAAAGCAGAAGGCCATGTGGGAGGAGTCCTGGGAAGCAGTGTGGGCACTCTGAGGGTCTAGCACGGAGGTCTTCACTGGTTTCTCAGCCACTATGAACCCCAGCTCCTGGGGCCCTAGTCCCATAATGCAGGTTCCAGAGGACATCGTTGTCCCCTGACCCCCAAGTCAAGTCTTAGAGCGCCAAGGACACTGAGGGCTACAAGGGATTCCGGCACCCAAAGTCAGACCGGGGCACGAACGGGGATAGTGGGGTGCACAGGAAGTGGGACCGCGATGATGGTCCACCCCTGAAGCAGGAGCTCCCTAAACAAGCTAGCGGAATACCCATAGGGTCTGGAATAGTGGGCCCGAGGGCACCGGGATGCGGTTGCAGCCCTGGGGACACAAGACTAGGGAGGCCTGAGTAAGCTGGGATGTGCCTTGATACAGGCCACGGCGAGAATCAGAGATGGGGGGGCCGATGGGCCCCAGAGAGTACCGTGGGGGAACACACAGGACGGGTACCCTGGGTCAGCGTTCTCCGCGACTCTCCTAGCCCTGGGCCGGGGGCCGGAGGGGAAATCACCTGCTCCGTCGGGCGCCGCCGGCGACTTGTCCCGCGCGGTGCAGCTCTCATTCCCCCGCCAAGCCCCACCAACGAGATCAAAGGCGAGGCCCAGAGCGGTTCCTTTTCAGAAGCGCCGCGGTAGCCATTTTTGAGAAGGGCATGTGCCCACAACCGGGCGGGGCTTATGCGCCCACGTTCATTTGTCTCAGGGTTTTGGACATGCTCCCGCGGCGGCCATTTTTGTTGCGGGTTGGGAGGAATTAGGCGTGGAGGTCGCGCCAGTAGGTGGAGTGTTAACGGCTGACTGCATCCCCGCCTAGTTTCTTGTCAGCTGGGAAACACCCACCCAATGTCTTCTCGTCTGCCTTCCTTGCCCCCAGATCTCGCCTTCAAATCCTATAGCTTCCTCCCCTTTCCTTGTCTTTGCCGTCTTTCCAGACTTGTATCCCTGATTGGATCTGGTGGCCTCTACGTCCAGAACCTGGTGTTCTTCCCAAATCCCTGTGTTTTTCCCCTTCCTGTCCAGTGTAGGTTCAAGGTCCGTCACCCAGTCAACTCTTAGGTGATGACTTCCTTTCCCACCTTATCTGTCCCCTTTGCCTTCCCTTAACAGTGAAGTCTCCCCCAAAATTAGGGTGGTTACAGGGTCTGGGTCTTGGGATCGTGGAGCCTGGTTTGGATGGAGGTAGCAGGAAGTGGGTGTTCTGGGTGAGTATCAACCTGAGCCCAGATCCAGGACAGTCTAGAGGCCATGCCAATTCTCAGGGCCTTCTTGCCCATGTTGGCAGACATATTGGCATGTCTCATATAGGCTACCACAACTGAACTCCAAGACCTAGCAAGGCCTTAGCTTCTTTCTGTTCCTGCTGCCTCAGCTTCCCGGTGCTACCCTGTGGGGGAACCCACAGCCATCCCTTCCCAGGAATCCCGCCACAGGTCATGAAGGAAAGAGTTCCCTTCAAGGGTGAGCTAGCCCATCCCCAGCCAGCAGGGGTGAGCCCCTTCAGGGCTAGTTCCCTCATAAGGTACTGTGTACTCAGAAACTGTCACTGCCCTCAGGAGCTCATAGTCTAAGGTAGAAAGTCCCATCCTCTCCTCTCCCCTAAGGACTGCTTCCTCTCAAGCTCTGTCCCTTGCTGCAGGCTCCCAGCTACCCCCACCAGGGTCCTCTGGCCTCAAAGAATGAGATGTTAGCTGCTGGGGAGTCAGGGCAGGAAAGGGGGGGAGGAATGAGGGAGCACATTTGGCGTCGCGTCTCCCATAAAAACACTGCCGCTGCCAGCCTGGCGCTGCTAGGGTTAATGAGAGGTGGGGTGACAGCCACTTTGAACTCTGGCTAGGCTAGCTAGCCCCTGGGAAGGGGGGTGATGGGTAGCTCCATCAGCCAGTCCTTTAAAGACTTGGCCGTCCCTCCCTTCCCCCAGCCCCATCCCCGCCTTCATTGCACAATGCTGATGACTTTTCTCTCCCTACCACCCCCATTACGGGAACTTTCAGGTTTTCTCTGTCCCTACGTCTGGCCTGAGATCCCTGCAGCCATCCCTGTGCCTTTCTCGCCTCCCTTCCGGTCTGTTCCTGGGCTGGCAGTTGGATGTAGGAAGATATCGTCAGAAAGAAATTCCTGAGCTTTGGGAGAAGAATCATGGGAAGACCTCTTAGGGGGAGTCCCTTGATTCCCAGCTCAAATCCTGAAGGGTCCCTACTCTGTGCGGCAGAGGATTGGTTCTGGGGTCAGAGCACGGTGGGCTGAGGAAAGGGACTGCCACAGGCACAAGGACACACAAACTGTAAGATAGGAGCTCTGGGGAACACTTGTCCTGTTTGGCATTCCATAGCTGGCCTGATCTTAAGCCCCTGCCTGATTCTTTGTCCCCTCAGGTCTCAGTCTTTCCATCCCCAAGATGGGACCAGATTCCACCTGCCCTTCGGGTGCTGCTGGAAGCCACATAGGGAGAAAAAAGTGATGTGGTGACTCCTCTCTTCCCATTCCCTCAGGTGACTTTTGCCTCCTAGGTGTCCTCAGCTGAAGGGAAAAGCTAGAAGCCGAAGCCGAAGCTTCCCCTAGCACATCAATTCCCCACCATCCGACCTCAGAATGAGGAATTGGGTTTGAAATTAGGCATAAAGGGCAGATTGCCCAGACATTAAGAGCAGAGATAAACCCCATCTGGCTGGTCTCAAGGGGTGGGAGGGACTCAGTCAGAGACTGAGGTGAGGAAGGGGACACTTCAAAAGGATGGGGAGGAAGGAGGGGGTCCCCGCTCTTGCTTGAGGTCAGAAAGGGCTCTCTGGGCAAGGTGCCCAGTCCTCCCACACCTTCCTCCTTTCTCAGAAGAGCCAGGATGGGGCGGGGGTGGGAGTTGGCTGGGGCAGGGAGGGGGCCCTATTTAAGGAGCATTCTCAGCATCCCTGCAGATCCAGCCCCAGGAGCGAGAGAGGAGGCTTCATGGGTATGTGTGGGCCCTTGGTCACAACCCAAGCAGGGTGGGGGTGGAGTGGCTCCTGGGCTTGCAGGCTTGCCTTTCCCTCTCCAGGGATAGGCTGTGGCTCTGCCTGGAGACGGAGAATAGCCCCCATCGCCCTGTTTAACTCTCCAGAAGTGAAAGCGTGTTTCAGGGAAAGATTTCTCTTTCACACCCCTACCTATCCCACATAGCTCAGATCTTTATTTTCGGTGGGGAGATTTTCGGGGAGCTGGAACTTTGGGACTCCTATTTTGGGGATCCATATTTTAGGGTTCCCCTCTGGTCCAGGAAGCCTCCCAGTCTCCAGAGAGATGCCCTTCTCCATGTGGATATTCTGGCTCTTCCCTTGCCCCGACTTCTCCTGGAGTACCTCTCCACATCTGGCCCCACCAGGAGCACATCTGGGCAAGAAATGATTCCACAGTACTCATAGAATCCCTGCCATGGCCCCAAGCCCCCTCCTCTCATATCCGCATCCCTCCTGTTGGAATTCAGAGAACTCTTGCCCCTTTCCCTGGGTATGGGCCCTGTTTTTCAGCTTTAAGCTCAGACCTTCTCTGGGATAGGAGGAATCTTGAGATCCCAGATTCCTTATCCATGGCGGGAATCGGAGGAATTCACAGAAGAGAGCACAGGAGGGCAGAATCAAGGCTGGGAGAATGTTGGCCACCTGGCTCTGAGAACTGAATTCCATAGGCTGTGAGCTTGAGCAAACGGCCTAGGGACTCAGTTCTGGTGCCCGGCTGTGCTGTACCATCAACAGAGAGGTCATGGGGAAGCTGCTGGCTCAGGCTCACAGCATCCCAGCCAGGTGCTCCTCCAGGCACTGGCTACATCTTTTAATAACTTTAACTTGGACAACACGTCTGCTCAAAGACCTCAAGAGCTTCTCCAAACTCCTTACTTTGTAATTAAAGTCTTTCACAGTATGGCCTCCACTTCCCTTTCAAGCCTGAGATTCCTTTCTCCCTGGTTATAACCTGCCCTCTAATGAACCACATTGCTCCCTGGTCCTGCTGCCATACCTTTACTCATGCTGAAACCTCCTCAGTTCTTCCTGGGACACCTCCTTCCCATCACTATCTGTTGGGATCCTATACATCCTTCAAAGTCTCTCTCAGATGCCTCTTCAAGGAAGCCTCCCTCAACTTCCCAGCAGGGCAGATGATCTCCTGCAAATCCTCCATATCTCTCTAGAAGGGCTCATTCATGAACCCCATAGTGTCTAGTCAAGTGCACACAGCTGTTCAGTAAATGTTCCTTGCATTTTGCTGAGTGTGTTTAATATAGAAGAGGCAGTTTGGCCTAGAAGTTAAGGTACAGCTAGATTTCCCAGGTGCATGCTCCATTGTGTGAACTTGGGTAAGCTGTTTACCCGTATGTCTCAGTTTCCTCATCTGTAGGTAAAAAATAATAATAATTATACCGATATCGAAGTTTTGTGAGGCTTAAACGAGTTGATAGTTCTTCTGTTCAGGGCTTCTGATAGTAAGTTCTCAGTTAAGTGTGTGAGTTTATTATGATTCTTATTATATTCCCTTAAATAGAATGTGAACTACCCCCATTGCGGGAGGGGGTGGGTGGGTAGGATAAGGCTTAAAATTAGTCAAAACCTAGGTTTACTGAGTGAAGGGCTCCAGACCAGATGCCAGGGTCAGGTAAGGCTAGGGCAAGACCAGGAGGAAGCCACCAGGACCAGAGTTTGGTGGCCCAAGCCTGCTGAGATCTAGGAGTTGTGGATTCCCACCAACTGTATAACCTTGGGTGAGTCACTCCTTCTCTCTGGGATTCCCAGCAGAACGTAAATTGAGGGGATTGGACCAAGTGAACAGCAAAGTCCCTGGCAACCGAGATGTTTTATGAGTTCTAAGCTTCTAAGGGTTAAGTTCAAATAAAAGATCAAAGAAGGAGGCATCTAGGCTCCCTGCAGGGCTCCCTTATGTCCGTCCACAGAGCCTGGAGAAAGCACTGGGCTTTGGAAGGGTGCAGGGCAGCATGCTGGACTGAAGGGAGTGGCCGCTCTTCCTTCAGAAAGCCTGTGATCAGGGGCCCTCTTCCCTCACTGGGCCTGTGGGCAAACTGGTGGGCAGGCTATGGGCATTTCTAGGGCATAAGCAGAAGGCTTGGGGAGAAATGGCCGTGAGCAATGCAGATTTTCAGCGATGGAGGAAGTTAAGAGACTTCAAGCTCTGAACCTGAGAGGATAGAGAAGAAAGGAGTTACAGAAAACACCTTATGTGATGTGAAACTCAGTATTTAGTTGAAACCTGCCTTGTTTCAAAAAAGGATTTGAGACTTACTGGCATGCAGACAATTCTCCAAGATTAAAATGTAACACATAGACATAGCTCCGTAGCACATTTACTACTTTTTGACCCAGAGATACAACTTGCTTATTACTGTTTTTTTTTTTAAAGATTTATTTATTTGATAGATAGAGAGAGAGAGCATGAGCATCAGGGAGGGATAGTAGGAGAGAGAATCTCAAGCAGACTCCCCACTGAGTGGGGAGTCCAATGTGGGGCTTGATCCCAGGACCCCAAGATTATGACTTGAGCTGAAGGCAGATGGTTAACCAACTGAGTCACCCAGGTGCCCCTATTTATTACTGTTTTTATTTTTAGTTAGAAATTACTTTAAACTTGCAAAAAAGTCTGCAGAATAGCGCAAAGAAGTCTTGCTTACCTTTCTCCCAGATTTACCAACTCTTAACCTTTTGCCATGTTGCTTTCTCTAACCTATAGTCCTTATTCAAATCTTGCTACTTGTCCCATTAATGTCCTTCATAACAACTTTCATTCAGGATCCAAAACAGGATCATGCATATATTTAGTTTTCATGGCTCTTAGTCTCCTTTGACCTTAAACACCTTCTCAGCCTTCTGTTGTCTTTCAGGACATGGATGTTTTTGAACAATTAAGACTACTGTGGTTGTCTGTTTACATTTATCTGATTTTTCCTCATGATTATGGATTACTGCTGAACTGATGTTGTGTTTTCTCAGTTTAATATATCAGAAAGCGCATGATGTTGACTTGTCTTTTTTTTTTTTAAGATTTTATTTATTTATTTGACAGACAGAGACCACAAGTAGGCAAGAGAGACAGGCAGGGAGAGAGAGGAGGAAGCAGGTTCTCCGCGGAGCAGAGAGCCCGATGCGGGGCTCGATCCCAAGACCCTGGGATCATGACCCAAGCTGAAAGCAGAGGCTTTAACACACTGAGCCACCCAGGTGCCCCTTGACTTGTCTTTGTTAAAGAAAAAAACTTTAAAGACTACTCACTAAAGATGGTGAGAAAGACTTTATTCAGGAGGGACCGCTGTGGTGGGCTTCAAGTGTGATTCTAGGGAATCTAGGATATGATTTTTTTCTTTGTAATTAACATCTTCTTGGGGACGCCTGGGTGGCTTAATTGGTTAAGTGCCTGCCTTCGGCTCAGGTCATGATCTTGGGGTCCTGGGATCTAGCCAGTGTCAGGCTCCCTGCTCAGTAGGGCGTCGCTTCTCCCTCTCTCCCTGCTCTTCTCCCCCATGCTGGTGCGTGAGCGAGCTCTCTCAAGTAAATAAATAAAATCTTTTTAAGAATTAAAAAAAAAATCTTGGAACATACTTCAAAACTATATAAATGGTCCGTTTCTCATCAAACTTTTACTCATTAGTTTTAGTATCCATGAATGATTCTTACTGGAATCAATTATTACTGATTGGAGATGGATTTTCTGACTTCATTATTCCTCCTGCTATAAGACCTTTCCTTTCATATTTGTTTAGTTAATGTTAGTATGTACTTAACAGATGTTATTTTATCCAGTAGGTAATAATCTGTTACTGTGATTGTTTTGATGCTTAAATTGTCCCTGATTTGGCCAGGGTAAGTCCCTTCAAGCTGGCTCCTTTGACATTTTTGAGCAATCCTTTATTTTTTGGCATAAGTTGTTCCAGGCTCATCTTATACCTTCCCTTCTACAGCCTTTTAACCAGCCATTTTCCTGGTGGGCCTGGCTCCTTTTAGCGGAGAATGAAATTTAGAACTGAAGATCAGGCTGCTGGCTGGGCTTGTTGCTACCACGGTGTCAGTGCTCAATAATTCAATTTCTAAGACCACTGGTTCAACAATTTGATTCTTGTACATGTGAACAAAGATGCATATTCAAGGACATTCTTTTTCTCGTCAGCCTCACTACTTCCAAATAAGACCAGGCCACCATCTGATTTTGCCTATATTACTTTAAAAGCCTCCCACCTTGTCTCCCTATTTACACAATGACCCCTCTACAGTCTCTTTTCTGCACAGCATCCAGAATAATAAAAAAAGGGGCACAGTGGCTCAGTCAGTTAAGTGTCTGCCTTTGGCTCAGGTCATGATCTTCAGGTCCTGGGATTGAGACACATGGGGCTCCCTACTCACCGGGAAACCTGCTTCTCTCTCTACCTCTGCCTGCGCCCCCCACCACTTGTGTCCTCTCTCTAATAAATAAATAAAATAAAATATTTTACTTGACAGAGAGAAAGAGATCACAAGTAGGCAGAGAGGCAGGCAGAGGAGAGAGAGGGGGAAGCAGGCTCCCTGCTGAGCAGAGAGCCCAATGCGGGGCTCGATCCCAGGACCCTGAGATCATGACCCGAGCCGAAGGCAGAGGTTTTAACCCACTAAGCCACCCAGGTACCCCAAATAAATAAAATCCTTAAAAAAGAAAAGAATAATTTTAAAAAGTCCAAGGGCTCCTGGGTAGCTCATTGGGTTAAAGCCTCTGCCTTCAGCTCAGGTTGTGGTCTCAGGGTCCTGGGATGGGGCTCTGCATAGGGCTCTCTGCTAGGCGGGGAGCCTGTTTCCCCCTCTCTCTCTGCCTGCCTCTCTACCTGCTTGTGGTCTCTCTCTCTGTGTCAAAAAAAAATTTTTTTTTTAGAAGTCCAATCACATTCTTGCCTGCTTATAACACTCCGCCCGCTAAGAATAAAATCCAAAATTCTCAACGTGGCTTCAAGGTGCCACAGGATCTGGCTTCATCCCCAACCTCATAATGGCCACTTTCTTGCTCACTTGCTCACTCACAGGACAAGGATGCTCCAGCCACTGGTTGTTGTACTTTTCTCACCCAGGTATTCAAATGGCTTGTGAAGGTCTTCAGTAGGTCTCAACCCAAGAATCACCTCTCCAGAGATGGCCTGGCTATCCTCTTGAAGACAGCATCCCATCACTTAATCACTATCTGACATTGTATCCTATGTTCACCCGTTTGGTTGCTGGCAGTCTGTTTCTCTGGGCTCTGCCTGAGGTCAGGGACTTGTCTGGCTCTCCCCTATAACCCCAGTCCCTAGAGTACTTACTGCCTGGAGTATTGTGGGTTCTTAAATGGCTGAAGGAATGAAGATAACTTTCATTCCTTGGGGCTTTTGTACCCACCATGTCCTCTGCCTAGCTCCTTCCTCACCCTTCTTTTTGCATGGCTAGCTTTGTCAGATTCTTTAGATCTCAATTTAAATGTCACCTCCTCAGAAAGCCTCCCTGTTTACCTTATTCTAAGTTCCACTACTGCACTTGCCTTTCCCATCTCAGCCTCTCATTCCTGCTGTAGTACTTATAACAATTTGCCTTTATGTATTTGCCTGTTGTCCCATCCCCATATCTCCCCCTAAAATGCGAGCTCCATAAGGGCAGGAACTTCCATGGTTGTCTCATTCACTACTGTATCCCCAGGGCCTAGAACAGTTCCTGGCAAATAATAGGCCCTCAAGAAATTTGTTGGATGGACTTTCAATAGCTAAAAACTGGAAAGAATCCACATGCTATAGAATGTGGGGTAGCTGCTGAAGAATGAGGTAGCTCCATGCACACTGGCATGGAATGATGTCCGAGATACACTTACAGTAAAATGTAACAGGTAAAACAGTGTAATTCCTTTTATATAATTAATATTATGTACACAGAAAAAAAATAGGAAAAATAATAACTTAGACACTACTAATCATTTGGGGGATAAGGATATTAAAAAGATTTTAACTTCCTATTTTATGTATTTCTGTATAGCAAGCTATATTTTTTATTTTTTTATTTTTTAAAATATTTTATTTATTTATTTGACAGAGAGAGATCACAAGTAGGCAGAGAGAGAGAGAGGAGGAAGCAGGCTCCCTGCCAAGCAGAGAGCCCGATGCGGGGCTCGATCCCAGGACCCTGAGACCATAACCTGAGCTGAAGGCAGAGGCTTAACCCACTGAGCCACCCAGGCGCCCCTATATTTTTTATTATTTTAAAGACTTATTTGTGTATTTGAGAGAGAGCAGTGCACAAATGGGGGGAGGGCCAAGGGAAGGGAGAGAAGCAGACTCCCCGCTGAGCATGGAGAGATCTCAGGACCACCCTCACCCCGAGATCATGACCTGAGCTGAAATCAAGAGTAGGATGCTCAACCAAATGTTGGGGTGCCTCAACCCAGGCACCCAACAATTTTTTCATTTTTTTAAATGTTTAAAATATTTATTTATTTATTTGACAGACAGAGATCACAAGTAGGCAGAGAGTCAGGCAGAGAGAGAGGAAGGGAAGCAGGCTCCCTGCTGAGCAGAGAGCGGATGTGGGGCTTGATCCCAGGACCCTGGGATCATGACCTGAGCTGAAGGCAGAGGCTTTAATCCACTGAGCCACCCAGGCGCCCTCCCAACAATTTTTTTTTAAAACAAACACTAACATTTGATCATTTAGTACATGCTAGGCACTGTAGTAAACATTTTGTAGGCAGCATCTCATGGCATCTTCTCAGTAACCTCATGAGCTAAAGGATGCCTGGGTGGCTCGGACTGTTAAGCGTGTGCCTGTGGCTCAGGTCATGATACCAGGGTCCTGGGATCGAGTCCAACATCAGTCTCCTTGCTCAGAGAGGAGCCTGCTTCTCTCTCTGCCACAGCTCCCCCTGCTTGTGCTCTCTGACAAATAAATCTTTAAAACAACAACAACAACAACAAAAAACAGGGACGCCTGGGTGGCTCAGTTGGTTAAGCAGCTGCCTTTGGCTCAAGTCATGATCCCAGTGTCCTGGGATCGAGTCCCACATCGGGCTCCTTGCTCAGCAGGGAGCCTGCTTCTCCCTCTCTCTCTGCCTGCCACTCTGTCTGCCTGTGCTCACTCTCTCTGACAAATAAATAAATAAAATCTTAAAACAAAACAAAACAAAAAAACCCCTCATGAGATAGAGGTCCTAATACTATCACCCCATTTGCAATTCAAGGACATTAAGCAATTAACCTAAGGTCACATGGCAGACCCATTATACTACACCAACTCTCTGTTTTTATAATTTAAAAAAAAAGGAATATAAGATGAAACTAGGGGTGACACAAAAGATGTTAAGCAAATTTGGCTCTGAGCTCCCTAGAAGCCAGGACAAAAAGAAAAATATGAGTTATGAGATTCTTGGTGCTTCCAAGATAAAAGTAAACCACTCAACAGGAGAAACAGTCTTCCCAAATGGTGAGGCTTAAGAGCCCTTCCACGAGGTTCATAAATACAGCAGTATTCAGTCGAGTGGTGTATGGCTTCAATAACATACCTGCATACCCAGGCAGCTGTTGGCTATCCAACAAATGGAAATTTAGTAAAAGCAATTCCACAAGGAGCCACATTTGTACAGCCTGGGCATCAGATTTGGAGTTCTGCTAGACCCAACCTTAAAATTGGATGAGTGGCCGAACCCTACAGCAAACTCCTGGAATACTGCAAATTCAGCCTGTTAAAGACTGTTAGTAAGAATTAGGAGACAATGGGATGCCTGGGTGGCTCAGTTGGTTAAGCGGCTGCCTTTGGCTCAGGTCATGATCCCAGCATCCTGGGATCAAGTCCCACATCGGGCTCCTTGCTCAGAAGGGAGCCGGCTTCGCCCTCTGCCTCTGCTAGCTCTCGCTCCTCTCTCTCTCTGACAAATAAATTAACAAATCTTTAAAAAGAAAAAAAAAGAATTAGGAGACAAGAGACACATGGGTGGCTCAGTTGGTTAAGCAGCTGCCTTCACTCAGGTCATGATCCCAGGGTCCTGGGTTCAAGTCCCACATGAGGGTCCTTGCTGAGAGGGGAGCCTGCTTCTGTCTCTGCCTGCCACTCTGCCTGCTTGCGCGGTCTCTCTCTCTCTGACAAATAAGTAAATAAAATCTTAAAAAAAAAAAAAGAATTAAGAGACAAAAAGTGACATTCATCTTAAATTTCAACCCCACTGGGGCGCCTGGATGGCTCAGTGGGTTAAACACTTTGCCTTCGGCTCAGGTCATGATCCCAGGGTCCTGGGATGGAGCCCCGCATCGGGCTCTCTGCTCATCGAGGAGCCTGCTTCTCCCTCTCTCTCAATGCCTGCCTCTCTGCCTACTTGTAATCTGTCAAATAAATAAATAAAATATTAAAAAAAAAATTCAACCCAGTGAATTTTCTGGGTAGGGTGGGTTGATTTTATGTTTCTTTTACAGATAAAGAAACTGAGGCTCAGAAAGCCCAGTTACACGACTAGAAAATGTCAGTGGCAGCCCTAAGTCTATGTCTTAGCCATTCCTTCCCCAGCCCCGTGTACCACCCAGGCTTCAACAAAAGAGCTTATGCCCTCAGAATCTCTCCCAAGGTGGTGGGCCAGGGCAAGGAGTTGGCCGCAGGGCCTAGGAAGCCTATGGTCCTGCACTCTGGAGAAGAGCTGCGGAAGCAGGGAGCTCGGCCCCATCTGTGGGGAGGCACACCGACCTGTGGGGAGGCACATTGACCTGTGCGGAGGCACACCTGCTCTTCCCTTCCCGAAGGAGGGGAGTAAGCCTCACTTTAGGGAGATGAGGAACACACCCACCCACCCCAAACAGAAAAGTGATCTGGCAGCATGTACTTAACTTCATTCATTTATTTACTTTTCACTACAACCTGAGGATAGGTGGGCCCTCAGCTTGGGCAGGAACTTGGGCAATTCGGGGAGCTGTGTTAGGCGGAGAAGGGGGAAAAGGGAAAGTGGGGGCCTGGCGCAGGGCAGGATTCTAAGATAGGGAGGAGGAGGGAGAGACGAAACAAAGGGTCCACACCCTTCTTCCGCCCCACACCCAGGTTTCCCAAGTCCGGGTGGAAGGGAAGAGAAACAGGACATCCACCCCGAGATGTTCTTGATCTCTTCTCGCCCTTCCCCTGCTATCCAGCAATATCGTGAGAGAAATCAGGGAAGTGCAGCAGGTGGGCGGCGTGCAGGCTTGGTTTTAAAAAAAAAGAGGAAGAAGAAGAAGAAAAAAAAAAAAAGAAAAAAAAGGCAAAAAGCGAGGTGACAGGTGCACCTAGCGCCAGCGCACCGCGGAGGTGTCCCTCGCAGCGGGCCGGAGGCGGCCGGGCGCAGGGGAGAGCCGCGCGCGTGCTCACCGGGCCGGCCGCCGGGCCCCGTGGCGTCCTCAGCTCCGGCCTTTCCTCTTCCTCCCGCGTCCACGGTCTGCCACTTCCGCGGCCGGACTGCTGTCAGCGCTGTCGCTGCTGGCGGACGGCCGTAGCACGCGCCTCTGCGCACGGTACTCGGGCTCGGGGACGCGCGGCGCGGCCTGAAGCAGGAACTGACCGCCGCGGTAGGTGACGCGCACGTCGGTGCGCGGGTACGTGCCGTACACGCGCCGGAGTTCCCGGCGCACCACATCCGGCAAATCTAGGTGCGGGCCCAGCGCCCGCTCCACGCGGCCCCAACGCAATTCGGCCTGCAGGCTGCCGCCTTCGGGCCACTGCGCCCAGCGCTGGTTAGCCGCCGTCTCCTCACCCGCGGGCCCTTGTAGAGATGGCCCCAGGTAGCCGGGCGCTGGGAAAGGCGGGAGCAGGGCCGCGGCGTAGGCCTGCTGGAAGACCCACGAGGGCAGCGCGGCCGCCAGGGGCGCGCCTGGGCCGTGGAAGCAGTGGTATTCCCGCGGAGCCCGCCACTCGCCTGCACTCAGGCTTGGGGGTGGGCTGTAGAAGCTATGGGCGTGGATGGGGGGCAGCAGCAGAGGGCTGGGCAGGTAGGTGTAGGTGAGGGGCTGCAGCGGAGGCCAGACGCCCTCCTTGGATGCCAGGCAGCTGTACGAATACATGGTCTGAAGCTCAGGCGGCGGGCATTTTTACTGCGGCCTGGTCCATACCTACGGTGGGGGTGTGTATGGATACTCTTTGCTTTGTCTCCACCACCCATCCCTGGGGCTTGGTAACCCAGGGCTCTGGTTCACAGCAGGAGCCCATGTGCAGCACCTGATGGTTTGGGGGGAACTCTTTCTAAGGCATTCAGCTTACATCTCACCTCTTATCCCAGGGCTGGACCGAAACCCAGGCTCTCAGTAGGCGGTAGGACCCAAGGCCTTTTCAAGCCTTCAGTCCTGAAGTGTTCTTCCCAGGTGGTTCCTCACTCGTTTCCTTCAGCCCATGGGTAGCTGGTCCCAAATGCTGGTCCCCAGCATTTGGGGGAGCCAGAGAAGTCCAGAGCAGGCTCCACTCCACCACTGTTTAGTGGCTCTCTACCCCTCCATGCCCTGCCTCAGCCACACCTCCTGGTTTCTAGGCAAAGGGAAACATTTTGCTGGCCAGAAGCCAGCCAGCCTGTATCTACACTGGGTCACTGCCTGACCCAGGTGAGGCTTGTGCTCAAGGATGCCCCCACTCCTACATCACTGAGGCTATCTTGGTGCCCTTTCTAATCAGTTAGTCACCTGTTCCCCACACCCCATCCTCCCAGCCCTTCGAAATGTGTTGAATTATCCTAACATTTGAGTGAAGCTCCTACACCAGGCACTGAGTGATGTTGTTTATGAGCATCTAACTTTAGGTTTACATCAGCCCTAGGAAGGAGGTACTAATATTTTCCCCACTTAATGTAGGAGAAAGCTGCTTGCCTCAGATTTCGTACACAGTAAATGTATTATGTGACTAGGAAACACTCCCAGTGTTGTAGGTTATGTGGGTTAAGTATCTAGCCCAAACTCACACAGCTAGTTATGGTAAGAACAAAATTTAACCTTGTCTCAAGGTTGGTAATTAGCTTAATAGCCAATCCATGCTGGGACTTCTTTCACTCTGTGTTCAATTCTCCTCTCTAGAATGTTACATAAGAACTAATTATTTTTAATTAATTAATTTAATTAATTTATTTGACAGCTAGAGAGGGAAACAGACAAGGGGGGGTGGGAGAGAGAGAAGCGGAGCGGGGAGCCCAATGCAGGGCTTGATCATGACCTGAGCCAAAGGCAGACGTCTAACAGCTGAGCCACCCAGGCGCCCCAAGAACTAATTGTTAATAGCCATGTTATGAACATGGTGACATCATTTTCTTCTAATTGATAAGGAACCAAAGGCTCAGAGAAGTCAGGCCACTTTTCCAGGCTTACACAGTCTAGGTAGCACAATGGGATTTGAACCCAGTCCAACTAAGGCCAAAGCCCACCCTACTTGGGTGAAGCCAGAAACATTGCTTCGTTCAGATGGTGTGAAGCCCTGTCTAAGCTCCAGCCTGCTCTGGCTGCAAGCCACAATCCTTCACCTCTTCCCTAGTGGGGTGGGTGGTAGTTGCTGGATACTTAAAACTGATACCCTCTCCCAGCTGCTGGGCTGCTGGACCATCATACTTTCCTTCTTCCTCTTACCTTGACTCAAGCAGCACCACCAGTCACCCCCATAGGTTCTCCTCTAAGTTCTTAGTGCCCCTCAAAGGCCAGCTACCCTCTGGGAAGTTCTGCACTCACCTTGATGATGTCACACTTTTATATTCCTGGCTGAGCTGCTCTCCCAAGTCTTGGGCCATTGGCCTGGTGAAGATAGATACTGGAATTGGGTATCTACCTGACGCTCCCTACCCCAGAGCTCCAAGAAGGGAGACTCACCCTCTGTGCACTCTAGGAACTAGTCCCAGGACAAAGTGGCCTTTGTTGGGAGAGGCCTCTACCCCCAAGATGTCCACAACCTAATCCCTGCCAACCTGCGAATATGTTACCTTACATGGCAAGGGGGAATTGAGGTTGTAGATAGTATTAAGGTTGTGAATTAGCTGTCCAAAATGAGATTATCTTGGATTATCCAGATATCCAGTGTAATTACAGGTGTCCTTAAATGTGGAAGAGGGAGGCAGAAGAGTCAGAGTGATGTTATATGAGAGTGAACCAGCTGTTGCTGGCTCCGAAGATGAAAGGGGGTCATGAGCTAAGGAATGCTGGCAGCCTTTGGAAGCTGAAAAATGCAAGGAAATGGATTCTTCCCTAGAACCTTCAGAAAGGAACGCAGTTCGGTCAGCACCCTGATTTTAGTTAATGAGGCAGACTTCGAACCTCCAGAACTGTAAGATAATTAATTTGTATTGTTTTAAGTAACTAGGATTTTGGTAATTTGCTACAGTGCCAATAGGAAATTAGTATACCTCCCCCTTCCTGTTTATAACTTTGTCTTCTCCAAATCTCAGCACTTGAGGAATGTCCAAGACTGCCTATAGACTCAGCTCACCCAGGCCTGGAGCTCCATCCTGGGCCCTATGGAACTGGCCCCTTTCTCCTCCTCCTCCCACACAGGGATCTGGTCACAGCTGGGTGGGAGGTGGGGAGCATGAGAGCAAGCTCAAGTTGGAGGCTGGGAGGGTGAGAAGCCTGTGTTTTTTGGTTTTTGTTTTAAAGATTTTTTTTTTTTTTAATTTGTCAGAGAGAGAGGGAGAATGAGCGAGTACAGGCAGACAGAGTGGCAGGCAGAGGCAGAGGGAGAAGGAGAAGCAGGCTCCCCGCCAAGCAAGGAGCCCGATGTGGGACTCGATCCCAGGACACCAGGATCATGACCTGAGCCGAAGGCAGCTGCCCAACCAACTGAGCCACCTAGGCGTCCCTGTTTTAAAGATTTTATTTATTTGTCAGAGTGTGAGCACAGGCAGACAGAGTGGCAGGCAGAGGCAGAGGGAGAAGCAGGCTCCCTGCTGAGTAAGGAGCCTGATGTGGGACTCGATCCTAGGATGCTGGGATCATGACCTGAGCCGAAGGCAGCCACTTAACCAATTGAGCCACCCAGGCGTCCCAAGAAGCCTGTATTTTTTTTTTTTTTAAGATTTTATTTATTTGCCAGAAAGAGAGAGAGAGTACACACAAGCAGGCAGAGAGGCAGCGAGAGAAGCAGGCTCCCCGCCGAGCAAGGAGCCCGATGCGGGACTCGATCCCAGGACCCTGGGATCATGACCTGAGCCGAAGGCAGCGGCTCAACCAACTGAGCCACCCGGGTGTCCCCCAAGAAGCCTGTATTTTAATAATCGGTCCCTATATGCTTGCTGAAGACCTCTGCTGGTTGGGGGTTGGTTCAGGTAAAATGGGAAAAATAAGGACCAAACTGTGAGTTTCCCAACATTCATCCTGATTCTAGTAACAGCTTCTAGATTTGGGGGGTCCGATACCTTTTCTACTCAACGAAGTGGTTCTGAGGGAGTTGGCGATATTCTATCCTTAAAGTTATGGGTGATTTATGGCTAGATCAATTGCACTGCCATCCCTCTGGCCATAAGGATTGGTTGAGTAGCCAAGTGACTCAACTGGTCAGTGGGAGCTAGGCCCAGGACTTTGTTTTCTCGGGGTGGAGGGAAGTGCTCTCTTTCCCCTGGACAGAAATCTGAAAGAATACAGTCTGGGTGGAGAGGTGAAGGCCTATTGGAGCATGGAGCCACAGAAGAAGTGGAACCAAGGGACAGAAAGAGAAATTAAGTCCTGATGACATCATTTAAATGTCCAATTTTATTGAGATATAATTGACATACACGATTGTATAGGTTTAAGGTATACAGCAAATGATTTTACTTAGGTATATGATGAAATGATTCAACATTAAGTTTTGTTTATATCCATTATCTTACAGATAAAATTTTTCCCATGTGATGAGAACTCTTAGGATTTACTTAACAACTTTCAGATATTCATAATTATCATGTGCATTACATACCTAGTAGTTCTGGAACTTTACCTTTTGACTACCTTCCTCCAATGCTTCCTCCCCATAAATTCCTTTCTTCCTTAATCTGGTTTGAGTGGAGTCTTTTTTCTTTTCACACACCAGTTATGTTTACTTCATATAAATTTAACTACAGAAGACAATGAAATAGACTTCTGTTTTTAATTACAAAGCACCATCACCTACGTCCTCAGAAAAATAAAAGTTTGGGTTATCACACTGTGGGGTGGAGTCTTCTGTTGTTTGCATCTCCACTACACCCTGAGTGTTTTCCCCAGCATTTCATGAAAAATTTCAAAATGCAGCAACCTGCGTAGTTTTTGATCCTCGAACCCCATGATCAGAGGCTCTCCTTTTGGCAAAGTAGAGGATAGATTGGTGAGAGAGACTGGAAGCTATTCTTGGAGGAGATTCTCCCACGAGCCCAGGACAACTGACAACCAAAGCAGGAGCTGGGAATGGAAAAGAGATGGGAGCAGATTCACCTAGAATTGACCCCATATAACTGCCTGGATGGAGAGGGTAGAATAGAGGAGGATGCACACGTTTTTGGCTTAGTTGCCTGGGTGAGTAGTCAAGGCAAGCCTGGAGAACAAAAATAAAAATAAAAATAAATAAAACTCTTGCAGGTGATTGGAAGTTGAGGAAATGGTGCAGTCAGGGAGTTCATTTGGAGAGCTGTCGGGCAGGTGGTTTTATATTCAGGCTGGAGGTGGGGTAGTCATGAAGGGAAAAGTAGTAGGTGAAGGACTGAAACAGTCGCTACCTGACCTGACCTGCACCTCACTACGTTGTCATGGCTGCCAATTTGTTGGGTTCCACTTAACACCTTTTAAAGGCAGCAGTCTTGTGTTGGAAGTCCCTTTTACCCCAGATGGCTATGACCTGACAAGCTTGAGTGAATAAGTGAGAAGAGGTTTGAAAATGGAAACTTGCGGGGGTGGTGCCCGGGTGGCTCAGTCGGTAGCATCTGCCTTCAGCTCAGGTCATGATCCTGAAATCCCAGGATCGAGCCCCAAATCCATTTGTCCCATCTTTTCATCCAGCTCCCTGCTCAGTGGGGAGTCTGCTTCTCCCTAACCCTCTGCTCCCCCCCCCAACCTCGTGCTTTCTCTCTCTCTCTCAAATAAATAAAATATATTTTAAAAAAGATTTTATTTATTTATTTGAGAGGGACACAGTGAGAGAGGGAACAAAAGCAGGGGGAGTAGGAGGGAGAGGCAGGCCTCCCACCGAGCAGGGAGCCCATCACAGGACTCTGGGATCACGACACCAAAGGACTGAGCCACCCCTCAAAATCTTAAGAAAATGGAAACTTGGGGGACCTGCACTCCAATTTTAGAAAGCCCCTGGGAAAAAATATGCCCTGGGAACTGAGAATGAGTTGTTTGATAGGAGGAGAACATGATGGAACCTAGATCAGAGAGGTCAGAAGCCGAGGGAGGAGAGAATTTTGAGGAGAAAGACTGTTTATGTATCTATTTGTCCCACAGTCTAGGGACTCTGATATGACTCAAGAAGTCAGGCAGATGATATCCCCCAGTTGCATCTTAGGTCCCTTCCCAGTTAGCTCTGTGGCTGGCAACCAGGAAGGAAGATTGGAGATAATCACAAGGCCCAGTCCTGGTGCTGACATGAGCACCATTACATTGTTACATTGTCTATAAAATTAGAGGGATGAGGGGGCACCTGGGTGGTTTAGTTGGTTTAGTGTTTGCCTTGGCCTCAGGTCATGATCCCAGGGTCCTTGGGATTGAGCCCCTCTTTGGACTCCTTGTTTGGAAGGGAGCTGCTTCTCTCTCCTCCTCTGCTGCTCCCTGTTTGTGCTCTCTCATGCTTTCTCCCTATCAAATAAATAAAAAGAAAGATAGATAAATAAAATCTTTAAAAAAGAAAAAAATCAGAGGGGTGAGGAGCCTCAGTGTAACCATGAGACGTTAAGTGCAACATAGGGGCCAAAGTTTTTCCAATGGGTTACATTCATTTCTGGTCCCTTCGCAGCCCTTTCCGTTCCCCTGTTCTCCCACTGGATTGGAGGGCTAAGTAAAGAGTCAGGGTTGTTTTGCAATAAAGGCACATGCTGGTCAGAAATGGAAAGGCAAGGGAACTCCTTTAATCAATTTATGGAAGTCCTAGTGTGCCAGACACCATGCTGAATGCTGGGTTTCCATCCTTATATTCTCAGCCAGGAAAACATAGATGGGAACAAGGGGTTGGGATGGGGGAATAATGGTCAACTTCCTTTTAGTCATGAGGGCTTTCTGGAACAGGAGGGTTCCAGAAATTGCTTGAAGTCCAGAAGAGAAATGATGTGGCTTCCGGGGGACATAGGAGCTAAGAAGAAGAGGGTCTGAAGGGGCAGGGTCTGAATGTGGCTTCAGGGACATAGGAGGTAAGAAGAGGATCTGAGGGGGCAGGATTGGGAAGAAATGAGATTGGTGAGTGGTGGATGCTGAGAGCAAAGTTCACGGGACTGCTGGGGCACCACAGGAACTGGTTGGACAGACTCTAACTCCTGCATATGAGGGCTCTAGTGTTGGACCATTTGCTGTCGGTGGGCCCTTTGCCAGGTTGTCAGGCAGGAGGAAGAGGATGATTTTCCCGTTGACAACCATCAACAAAAGCATAATGACCAAAAGCTGGTAAAATTCTTAACAGTCCCATTTCTTAACTAATGCCTACAAAATCCTTCTAAGGCATAAAACAAAGGTTCACAAAAGGAAGGTCCCTTAACAAAGAAGTGGAGCCAGGGGACCAGGCCCTAGGTCCCCCAGGAGCTAAAGCCCATGCTCATTGCCCCATAACCCAGGGGAAGAAAACAGGAGGTCTGAAGTGTGTGCTGTTTGGTTGCCTGGAAAACTAACCAGGCGTACAGGCCTATTGTGAAAAGACATGGGATATCCTCACCAGACTGGATTAAGCAAAACAAAACTTGACTTTGAGGCCCTTGGCAGGGGGAGGAAGAGGAAAGACTCCTGAGAGTCAGGAGAGCTTGGTTCCAGCTGGGCCTCTTGTTTGTAGGAAAGTCATTGAATCTCTCTGAACCTGTTTCCTCCTCTGTAAAATGGGTATAATAGCACCTGCCTCCCAGGGATGATGTGAGGACTACAAGTTAATGGATGCAGAGTGCTTAACACAGTACAGGGCACATAGTGAGAGCTCGGTACTCCTTTTACTTTATTCTTATTTTTAACTCGAGAAGGTTGGGTTGCATGGTGGCTCTCTCAGGACCCGGCGCCTGTGGCCTGAGCCCCAGCGCTTCCACATTAAGCTGGGGCTGTCCACTCTTGAGGGGCTGTCCCAGGTTGTGCCACTGTCGTCCTTTCATCTGCCTAGCTGTGCATCTAGTCAGACCACATGGCTCGTAAGAAGGTGCTGTGCTCTCTTCACTCTGCGATTTAATACTAAGGAAGGACGGGGAGAGAGAGGAGAGCACTCAGAAAAGCCTTATTGAGGGGCACCTGGGTGGCTCACTGGGTTAAAGCCTCTGTCTTCGGCCTAGGTCATAATCCCAGGGTCCTGAGATCGAGCCCTGCACTGAGCTCTCTGCTCAGCGGTGGGGGGGAGCCTGCTTCCTCCCCTCTCTCTGCCTGCCTCTCTGCCTCCTTGTGATCTGTCAAATAAAATCTTAAAAAGAAAAAGAAAAACCTTATTGATTTCAACTGAAATGGACTTTAAGCAACTATAGAGGTGAAAGGGGTGGGGGGGGTGAACCGTCAGGAATCCAGGCCACCTGCTCTCTTCTTGCCAGCATCTACGTTTTCTTCTCGGTCCCCATGGGCACGCGCCCGTGACAAATATGGCTGCGGAAGCCTTGGGCGCGAGCACCTGCCGGGGCGCGGTCCCGGGAGCCGCGCGAAGCCAATCGCCGGCTGGGGGCGGGGGGAGAGGCTGGGGAAGCCGCCGGCCGGGCGCGCGCAGGCGCACTGACTCGCACCTGGCTCCAGGCAGCCGCAGGATTAGGCTTCGCCTGCCGCGATATTGGTGAGGGGCTGGTACGCCGCCTGGGCGCGGGGGCAGGAGCGGGCGGGACTGGGGGCCAGTCAGACGCAAAGGATGGACCCGAGGGGGACAGGAATGCTGTCTGCTCTGGGACTCCTAGGGGCTGTCTGCCGAGGCGCGGGGCGGGGGGGAGGGGGGTGGTGTCCCTGAGGTGATCAGGTTGTGGGTTGGGAGAGCCCTTGGAGCAGTATGGGAGAAACTTGGGCTCAAGGGTGGAATCCTTGCAAAAGGGCTCCCCGGGGGTCTGGGGTCGCGGGATACCTCGGGCCGGGATCCATTTCATGAACACAATGGCCCTTACCCCTGGTTGCTTAGTAGAACCACTTGGGGAGATTTAAAAGAACACTGACGCTGGGCCCCATCCCTGAAAATTAGTTGGTCAGGGGTGTGAGGCCCGGACTTTGGTATTGAGCAACTCCTCAGGTGATTTTAACGTACAGGGGGGCTGTAGAACCACATGTTTCAGCGCCAGTTGTTGCGTAAAGAGCCCCTGGGTTAGCCCCAGACTCCTTGGTGGCTTGGGAGGGTCTGGTGGTCTCAGGGTGAAGTCGCTGACCTTCCAGTGCTGTGGGAGAATAGGAGGGTCCCACCCCCAGTAAGGTGAAATTTCATTTCCAGCATGAGGATAGGCATATTAGTATTTGGAATGGAGGGTGCCACGCCCACCCCGCACCCCCCTCGCCAGGGGAGGCCCTCCTGCCAGGACTGGACGCTGCTGTGGGGAGGGAGGCTGGGCAGGGGGACAGGCGAGGCGAGTGTGAAACAGGAGAGGCAGTAGACAATTCAGAGGTCAGCCGCTTGTTGAGAAAAGGACACACCTAATATTTGTGCAGGGTGTTAAACCTTTCAATTTCATTTGATACTCCTGAGGAATGGTAGAGAATGGAATTATTTTCTCCTGCCTCATAGATTTGGAATAAACTCAGATGGCTAGTTAGTAGTGATGATGTTCAGACTTGACTCAGGGTTCGCAACTCCAAATTATGCTTATTAGTAGCTTTTCCCCCTTTATACTACACTGCTTCACATACAGTCATTAGTCCTTTTGAAGGGAGTCAACACCCACCCTCCTGATGCCTCTCACTCTAGGGGCCCAGTCTGGCATTCTTGGTTTCCTCCACCAAATCCACCAGCTCCCAGCCACTATCGGTTGGTTCAGAAATCAGGGAGATGCTACTGTTTCCATCCTTTCTAGTTCTTTATCTTCCAGAAGCCTGATGGGTCAAGAGAGAGTTTTTTTTTTTTTTAAGATTATTTATTTATTTATTTGTCAGAGAGAGAGAGAGAGAGAGAGAGAGTGAACACAGGCAGACAGAGTGGGAGGCAGAGGCAGAGGGAGAAGCAGGCTCCTGCCCAGCAAGGAACCCAATGTGGGACTTGATCCCAGGATGCCGGGATCATGACCTGAGCTGAAGGCAGCCGCTTAACCAACTGAGCCACCCAGGTGTCCCCAAGAGAGAGTTTTTATGCCAGGGGATTCCTTCCAGACAGATCTGTTTCTGTCACCTCAGCAGCTGCCCAGTGTCCCCCATGCCATTGTCCTCAGGACAGAATCTTGTGTGTGATTTACAAAACCCTTTCTGATCTGGTGTCTCTCTACCTCCTTGCCCTGAGCTCTTTCTATACTGTATCTGCTTTCCTTAGCACATGGCACAAGGTTAATAAATGTGACTTTTTGTCATCACTCTTCCTCTTTGTGCACCTGTTGCCTTGCTGCATGTGTTGTATTCAGCAGGGCACATCAAGGTTCCCCTGGTTGCCTCTTTCTGACTCCCACAGCCAAGCAGAGCTGAGGGGCACAGTGGGATTTGGGGGTGGCAATCCTAGGGCTGCTGCTTTTCCCTAGTTCTGGGGATACCCATATTGGCCTTTTAGGGGCACATTAACTCAGCAGGCATTAATTGAGCACCTACTGTGTGCTGAAGGATCCTGGTGGAAGCAGGGAGTAAAAAACTGGGGTCTGACCTGGTGCTGCTCTTACAGAGCTTGGGTGCTGGAGGAGGGTAAGGGAGGCATTTGGATCCTGATCAAGGAGCCAGGGGACCTGAAATGGGAGAGAACACCTGCCTGGGTGTACTCAGGAAGTCTTGTGCCACTGAAATGGGCCTTGAATCAGCAGGATTTGATAAGATGGTGGTGGGGTTGGGCATAGTGACATGAGAAATGCTGAGATTTTTTAGTCAAAAACACCAGTTTTGAATCTTTGTCCCAGCCCCTAATAGCTCTGTGATTTATTTAACCTTTAGAGCCTTGGTTTCTTGGTTTATAAAATGAGATGGAAATAGTAACAAGAGTTGTAAGGATTCTTGATGATGGAGGTAAAAGCCAGGCATACCCAGATGCCTAAGAAATGATATGTAGTTACATCTAGGGTATTTTATTTATTTATTTATTTTTAATAAAAAACATTTTAAATTTATTTATTTGTCAGAGAGGGAGAGAGAGCGAGTGAGCACAGGCAGAGTGGCAGGCAGAGGCAGAGGGAGAAGCAGGTGCTTAACCAACTGAGCCACAGAGGCGTCCATTTATTTATTTTTTAAAAGATTTTATTTATTTGACAGCATGAACAAAGGTATGGAGGTGGCATTTAAAAGAGAATATGAGGGGCTCCTGGGTGGCTCAGTGGGTTAAAGCCCCTGCCTTTGGCTCAGGTCATGATCCTGGGGTCCTGGGATCAAGCCCAACATCGGGCTCTCTGCTCAGCAGGGAGCCTGCTTCCCTTCCTCTCTCTCTGCCTGCCTCTCTGCCTACTTGTGATCTCTGTCTGTCAAATAAATAAATAAAACCTTTAAAAAAAATAAAAGAGAATATGAGGGATGACAGGATGTACCAGGCAGCGAGAGGCATCTGTCCATGTTGGGTGCTGGAGAGACCACTTCAGTCGTGGATTTGACAGAAGGGGACACTGACTGAAACCCTTTAAAGATCATGAAACCAAACTCCAGAGACAGGAAAAAGAATAACAGTAGCTACTGCTTATCGAGGATCTCCTATGTGCCAGGCACTGTGCTTGGTGCTTTATGTACCTTTGTGTTTCAGCCCCACAGCAATCCAAGAGGTTGGCATCACCCCCTCTTTATAGATGAGGAGACCAAGAGCCAGGGGAAAGGAAACGGTGGCTCAAAGCCACATAACTGGGACCATCCCAGCACGAGGGCCGCGTGGGCTTTGGGGGCCTCCAGCAGGCTCTTCTGCCAGGTGCCAAGGTGGGGGCGGAGTTGGCTGGCTTACAGAGTATTTCACCCAGGTTATGCAACTAGGTTGGTGTGGGTTCCAAGCTGTTCCTCCCCTGGAGAGGCAGGGTTGCTATTTTCTGCTGGGGCTTATTGAGGGTAGGAGGGTGGGTAGGGGAAGGCATTTCCTGAGGGAGGAGCAGAATGTAGAAGAGAAATGGCTGCAGTGACCCTGCACACTCCTCCCCAGCTCCCTCTCCTGGGCAGAGGCTTACCTGGACAGGTCGCTCTGCCCCTGCTCCCCCTCCAACCCTGCCTCTGGCTTGTGGTGGGGGCCTGTATCTAGCTTTCCTGAACTGTGCATGTGTTCTTGCTACTTGTAGACTCTCCTCTTTTGATTTAGCCTTGTGTGCCCTGTCTTGTCTCTCAAATTCCCTTACCATGGGAAGGGGCCGGATTACCAGGCTATTCCCCTGCTTTTACTCTGATCTTTTATGAGTGAGCCCAAGAAAAAGCCAGTTTCTGAACATCTTCCGTGTAACAGTGCTCTGGGCTCCTGGTCATTAGTTTAGTCCTCCCTGCTTTCCTTTAAAGGATGGGTATTATTCCCATTCTACAGGTGAGGAAACCAAGGCTCAGACAGGTTAAGTGACTTGCCTGAGTTTACATTCTTAGTAGGAAGTACAGGTGAAATTTAAGCCCAGCCTCTCCTGATGGCAAAAATAACACCCTTCCCACGTCACCACCTCTGAGGTGTTCTGCTGTTACCCCAGCATGGGTGCAGGGAGCCCGCTGGTGGAGGCTGGGGACTTGCCTCCAGGGCTCACCTTCTCCAGCCTCCAGAGTAGGTCACTGGACATCCAGCTGGGGGCCTGGGAGGCTTCATTCCCTTTGGACAAAGGCTTTGGAGGTGAGGCAGGGGTGGGGGTCTGAAAGTCCCTGGGAAGTCTGAGAAAGTGAGCTAGGTAGAGGATAGCAACAGATAGCTTTGCAGCCCCCCAAACACCTTTAGATTAATACTCACCCCATCCTTGTGTGGTGGGTTTGGAAGGTCTGAGAGGCTCCATAGCAGTAATCTCTGAAGTTTGAGTGTCCACTGCACTCATGTGCTAAGTGTTTGAGAGTCCTTTCCCCTTGGTTGTTAACAATAGTCCTAGAAAGGTTGGTGCCATATTGCAGATCAGGAAACAGACATAGAGAGGTTAAGCAAATTCCTCCAGGTCACACAGGTAGTAAATGGTGCAGTCAGGACTTAGGAGGCCCCCAATGGTGTTTTCTTTCCACTATGTTCCTTAGAAAGTTCCAGGGAAACTTATAGGGTGATGGGTATGTTCATGGTCTCCACTGTTGCGATGGTTTTCCAGGTACATATATGTGTTAAAACTGATCAGATGGTACACTTTGCATATGTGCTGATCCTTGTGTGTCAGCTATACCTCTATAAAGCTATGGGGGAAAAAGTACTTCCCACCAAATGTTCCTTCAGGGGCTCAAGGTTTCCAGGAAGAGGCATAGCTGGCCATCGTCTTGCTTTGGGGCAAGGTAGTATCATTGTAGCCTGGGAGAGTCTCTCACAGACTTAGTGGCTGGTTTCTGGTTTCAGGTTGCTCCAGCTGCTTCTCCTTCCCTCATTCCCCAGCACTAGGCATAGATGGGCACCAGGTTGGATCTCTTGAGTGAATTGTCCTCATTTTCCATTGAGTCTGAGAGACCCTGAGATTCCCTTCTTTTCCCACACTCAAGGCCTGTTTTTCTATCAGGGAGTGGTCGTGTCCAGTCCACCCTCCCCGAAGGAGGTGGAAGGCAGAGAGACAGGCTCTGTCCTGAGAACCCCCCCACACTCAGGTTGTTGTGGGGGCAGGCAGGAGAGTCTGGTATGGCGGCAGGAGGCATCTGTAAGGGGCTGGAGAGAGTCTGGACACAGTGCTGGCTCTTGAAGGATGGGGAGATGGGAGGCTGCTTCCAGCAGGGGCACTACCAAGGACAAAGGCCTGGCTAAAGGAGAGGGTGGCTTGAAGACCCAGGGGAGGCTGGGCTGGACAGAAGCCCTGGAAGAGTGGGCACAGAGTGGGAGCCTTCATGGGTCATGGGGCAAGGACAGGTCCTGGGAGTCACTGCTGTTAGACTGGGGCTGAAGTTGGCTCTCCAGGGCCTGACCATGATGGGAAGCAGAAGTTTCAGCTCTGTGTATCTGTGTGTGCGTGTGCATGCGTGCACACACTAACATGTAGATCGCACACATGGTCAGGCATGGTGTCACAAGGACTCAGAGAGGAACAGCCCCCAAGGGTATGTGGGAGTTTCCTAGGGCTGCTGGAACAGATTACCGCAAACTGGGTGGCTTAAAACAACTAAAATGTATTGTCTCATGGTCCGAAACAACTCCAGCTGGTCACGCTCCCTCTGGAGGCTCTAGGAAAGAATCCTTCCTTGCTTCCTCCTAGCTTTTGGTGGTTGCCTGAAGTCCTTGCATTCCTTGGCTTCTAGCTACATCATTCCACTTTCTGCCTCTGTCCTCACATAGCCACCTTCCTTCTGGGTGTGTCTGTCTCTGTGTCTAAATTTCCATGTCCCTGTAAGGGCCCACCCGAATTTACTATGATCTCATCTTAACTTGGTTACATCTGCCCAGATCCTGGTTCCAAATAAGGTCAAACTTACAGGTGCTAGGGGTTAGGGCTTGAGCATATCTCTTGTCGGGGACACGATTTATCTCACAATGGGGAACTGGAGAGAAGGAAATCCTCTTAGCTTCCCTCTGGGGGTCAGATACAGGGTTATTTTTCTGAAAAGAGGATGAAAGCTTTGAATCTAAAAAAAGATACAGGCAGACTTAATGCCTTGCTGCCTAAACTGCGGTCATGGCCCCGTGGTCGCCACCTGGGCACCCATTTCGAAGTGCAGAAGCTGATTCCTCCCCAGACCTCCTGAGTCAAAATCTGCATTCTGATGAATCGCCCAAATAACTTGAAAGCACTTTCCAGTTTAAGAAGGCCTGCTCTAATAAAGATCTGACTTTTATTTCCTTCCTTCTCATGCTCTGTCCATCCAGCCTCTGTGTACAAGTCAGGCCAGTTGGAAGCCAGGCACCCCCACTGTGCTTTGTTCACTCTTTTCCCATAACAGGTTCTTGAATTTCTCATCTATGTGTTGAGGTGGCCCACAGACTTGCCTTCTCTGGGGAGCATCTGCGTTGCTGAGCCAGTCCCTTTGTTGCAGTCTTGGGCCATGTCCAACTTTTTGCTGTTTATTACCATCGCTGCTTTGAATGTCTTTGTACATGTTCCTTTGGGGTTCATTTCTTGAGGTGGGATTTCCAGAATCAAAGTGTGTGAGTGGTTGTGGATTCTATCACTCTTATATACCTATGGAACCTGACATTACAGCAACTCTCTCTGTTCTACCCAGCAGTGCATAGGAACCTGATTTAGAAGGTCAAGTGGCTTTAAAAGGCTTTAGAACCAGACAAATCTCCTACTTTTTTGCTGTATGACATTGGGCAAACTACTTAACATCTCTGAGCTTGGCATTTCTCTCTTTTCACATTGTAAGAGTGCAATAAATTTTGTAGAGATTTTATAAAGATAATCATGATACCACCACCATCCATTTATCGAGCACTTTCCCTGAGTTACCTCCCTGGATCTTTACATTCCTCTGCAGAGTAGGCATGATCATCCCTTTCCCTTTTACAGAAGAGGAAACTGAGGCCCAGGTTAAGTAGCTTGCCTGAGGTTATAGGGGTATTGTGTGCCCAGACTCACAGCTGGCATGTCCAGATTGTTAAGGTTTTTGTGATAAGATAGTGTAGATGAAAGAAAATACTGAGCACAGTACCCTAGCCCATGACCTGGCTTCGAACTTGTTGGATGCCTGCCTTCTTTTCCCACGCTTTTATGTTTTCTTGGGTTAACTCAGATAGTGGTATCTAGCCCAGCACTGTTTCAGTTGTATGTTATTGATGAATCTCTAGCTTTGTTTTGTGTACAAACTTTCTCCCAGTGGAAATGAGGTTGTGGTTTGTTTTTTTTTTAATCTTCTTTAAGATTACTTTATTGGGACGCCTGGGTGGCTCAGTTGGTTAAGCGGCTGCCTTCGGCTCAGGTCATGATCCCAGGGTCCTGGGATCGAGTCCCGCATCGGGCTCCTTGCTCGGCAGGGAGCCGGCTTCTCCCTCTGCCTCTGCCTGCCACTCTGTCTGCCTGTGCTCGCTCTCTCTCTCTCCTCTCTCTCTGACAAATAAATAAATTAAAAAAAAAGATTTATTACTTTATTTATTAGCATGAGCTGGGGCGGGGGGCGGCAGTGGTGGTAGAGGGTAGGGGGAGGGAAAAACAGCAGACTTCCCACTGAATAGGGAGCTAGACGTGAGTCTCAATCCCAGCACCCTGAGATCGTAACCCAAGCCGAAGGCAGATGCTCAACTGACTGAGCTACACAGCCAACCCCGGAAATGAATTTTTAAATGATTCAGAGGTCTGGGGTTAGGAGCAGAGCTGGCTCTGATCCCTGCAGCTAACTGGCTCCTTCTTCCCCAGGGACAAGGATGGCCAGACTGCTCTTGGAGGATGTGAGCGCTCCTCAGTGTTGCTGGGGCTGACGCCAAGCTGGCAGCCATGGGGCTGGGCAGGCTCCAGGCCTGGATGCTGGGCCTTCCTACGGCTGTGGTCTATGGCTCCCTGGCCCTCTTCATCTCTATCCTGCACAATGTGTTCCTGCTTTACTATGTGGATACCTTTGTCTCAGTGTACAAGATCAACAAAGCTGCCTTCTGGGTTGGAGAGGTAGGCCAGCACTGGGAGGGAGCTGGGCAGATTGCAGGGCTAGGTCCCACCCAGTCCAGAGCATGGGGCAGGCCAGGTTGCCCACCGCGATTCAGTAAGAAAAGCTGGAGCTGGAGGTGTTGACTACTCCTTCTCCTGGCCCCTGTCCTCTGAGCCCGGCATGGTTCTAAATATTTACATATATGATAAAATATATTCACATAGGTTAACTTGTCAGCTGGATAAATTTGCCCTGGATGGGTGAGAGTCTGATGGGGGCAGTGGCTGGTGGAGTGGGTTTTAGCAGAGGGACTGCCCTGAGCAAAGGTTTGCAGGCAGGAAAGCTGGGCTCACCTTTGAGGGGTGGTGAACAGGCTGGGTAGGGAAAACTCTGGAGAAGAGGCTGCCTAGAGCCCACCTGCACCGTCTCCCCTCTGTCCACAGACAGTGTTTCTCCTCTGGAACAGCCTCAACGACCCCCTCTTCGGCTGGCTGAGTGACCGTCACTTCCTCAGCTCTCAGCCCCGGTTTGTGTCCTGGGGATGGCTCACAATGGGTCCTGTCCCACCTGACCCCTCCCCAAGGGTGCCTGTGTTTGGGGTGGGGAGAGAAAGGGAGAGCATTTTCAGCTTTGGGCCAACTCCCTCCCTTCCCAAGGTCAGGCAGGTGGGAGAAGTGGCCTTGACTAACTGTTGCCTTGATCACCTGGGGAGAGATTTACCCCAGCTTGGCTTGTCAGGTCCTCAGAACTGGGAGCTGTATAGCAGACCCTCTCTGCTGCTTCTGGCAATTATCTTGACTCCATCCCTGCTTGGGCCAAACCCTGAGAAATAGGTATCCCACCACCCCTTGGCCCTCAGCTCTGGCAGGCTCACAAGGGAGCAGGTGAGAAAGTATACCTGCTTTGCTTCCTAAGTCAGAGGCTGAGGACACGGGGCTCAGTGGGCTCACTCTGGTGTGAGTTTCATACTCTGGGCCTCTGTCCTTCCTTTGGGGCCTGGGCAGAGGGGGAACTGGGGCTAGCCAAATTGGTAAGAGCCACTCCCACCTTTCCTCCTCTCCTTGGCAGGTCGGGTACTGGGCTCTCCTCGAGGGCCGTGGTGCTGGCACGGGTGCGGGCCCTGGGCTGGCATGGGCCACTGCTGGCACTATCGTTCCTGGCATTCTGGGTGCCCTGGGCCCCAGCTGGCCTGCAGTTCTTGCTGTGCCTATGCCTCTATGATGGCTTCCTGACCCTCGTGGACCTGCACCATCATGCCTTGCTGGCTGACCTGGCCCTCTCTGCGCACGACCGTACCCACCTCAACTTCTACTGCTCCCTCTTCAGTGCGGCTGGCTCCCTCTCTGTCTTTGCCTCCTATGCCTTCTGGAACAAGGAAGACTTCTCTTCCTTCCGCGCCTTCTGTGTGGCACTGGCTACCGGCTCTGGGCTGGGCTTTGTGGGGGCCACACAGCTGCTTAGGCGGCAGGTTGAGGCAGCTGGCAGGCATCCAGAGTGCCCAGCCCTGGCTGCGGATGGCAGGTGAGTGGCCTGGCCCAGTGCCCTGGGTTCCCCGCAGCACACGGAGTCCCCTGGGGGATGGGCGGCTGCCTGGGGGTGGCGGATGGTTCTGGCCCAGCCCTAGGCCATGGGTGACTCCCCTGTGCCCCGTAGCTTGTGCGGAGAGGAGCTGCTCACAGGCTGCCAGGATGCAGGCAGCATCACTCTGGGCCAGTACCTCCAGCAGCTGGCACGTCACCGGAACTTCCTATGGTTCGTGGGCATGGACCTGGTGCAGGTATGGGAGCAGCACCCCCTCCAACCCCTCACCAACAGCCAGGATGTGCCTCACTCAGGGGAGCAGGCTCCTTAAAAGCTGGGCCTCATGTGAGCACTGCTGGGTGATTTGCTAGCTGGAACACAGGTCTGTTCTTTGGGAGGCCTGGATTCTAGCACCATCAGAAGTCCTCACTCCCTGTGTGACCTTAGGCAGGTCTGTCTCTCGGGGCAGCTGCGTCTTCACCTGCAAAAGGAGGCTGTGAGAAAGAGGTGCCCTTGGAAAACTCCGTGACAATCTTTTTAAAACACTAAATGCCGCGCCTGAAACACCTGTAGCATGTAAGCTAGCTAAATTCAGAAATAGATGGTGTTTATACCAACAAGCTTGTTTTACAAAAGTGTTATCGATTAAAGAGAAAAAAAATCATTCAGTTTGACAGTTTTAATCATTCCTTCTACCTTTTAGCAAAATTAGATGAACAACAGGAATCTGGTGTTGGGTTTTATTCTGGCATGTTCCGTGGGGAGGGACATGGGGTTAAAGTCTGCTCTTGCTCTCGACGCTCCCAGCTCCCCTCCAGCCCAGCAGCCTCCTCACGGGCCCTTTGGGTTGCAGGTCTTTCACTGCCACTTCAACAGCAACTTCTTCCCCCTCTTCCTGGAGCATCTGTTGTCAGACCACATCTCCCTCTCCACGGGCTCCTTCCTGTTGGGTGAGTGGGTGCCGCAGGCAGGCTGGAAGGACCGAAGCTTGCCGCCCAGCTGCAGGCGCAGCTCCCAGGGGTGCAGGAGCGGGGGGCGGGGTCCAGCTGCCCTGGGCGCGCCCCTCCAGCCTCCCGCTCTGCTGTAGGAGGTGGGGGTGGGAGCCCGTTGCGGTGCGAGGAGGGTGTGGCTGCTCTCTGGTGGCCTCCGTGATGGCGCCCCCCGGAGGGGAGGCGGCCCAGCGGCCTCTCACAGCACGGCTGACAGGCTTGGGCGCGCGGCTTGTTCACTGTGCGTCCTTGGGTGTGTTTTCTTTAGTCTCTTTGGGCCTCCAGTTACCATCTGTGAGGCAGGGGCAATCACAGGACTGATCCTGAAGGGTGGAGAGGATTAAATAAGCGGACGTGAAGCTCGTGGCGCAGAGCCCGGCACGTCGGGAGGGTGCCGTCCGTGCCCGCTCTGACGCCGGCGGCGGGCATGTGGCGAGCTGTGGACGCGCTGGCAGCGCCCCCTGACAAGGCTGCGCCCTTCTGTCCAGGCATCTCCTACGTGGCCCCCCACCTCAACAACCTCTACTTCCTGCCCTTGTGCCGGCGCTGGGGCGTCTACGCCGTGGTGCGGGGGCTCTTCCTGCTCAAGCTGGGCCTGAGCCTGCTCATGCTGTTGGCCGGCCCCGACCGCCCCGGCCTCCTCTGCCTCTTCATTGCCAGGTATGCGCTGCCCTCCCTCACCCCCTCCACCTCCACTCCACCCGGTCATCCTTGCCCCCCCACCCCCTTCACTGGCAGCAACCGCGTCTTCACGGAGGGCACCTGTAAGCTGCTGACCCTGGTGGTCACGGACCTGGTGGACGAGGACCTGGTGCTGAACCGCCGCAAGCAGGCGGCCTCAGCTCTTCTCTTTGGCATGGTGGCCCTGGTGACCAAGCCCGGCCAGACCTTCGCCCCGCTGCTGGGCACCTGGCTGCTGTGCTTCTACACAGGTGAGGGCCCTGGGGCTGGCACGGGGCTCTTGAGGTTCCAGGGTTCAGAGCTTACCTGGCACAGCAGCTGACAAGCTGGGTCCAGTCAGGGGGAGAGAATGGCAACTGGCCAACAAGCTGTGCCTGGTCCACACCTCCTCCGCCTCTGCCCAGGTGTGGAGAGAAACTGAGTGTCCGGTATTTCCCATCTTTCAGTAGTTCATTCATTCATCCATTTGACAAGCATGTATAGAATACTTTCTCTGCCAGGAGCGGCTCCAAGTCCCTTTAGGGAGGTAACAGTGGTCCTTGCCATCATGGAACTTATATTCTGGTTAGAAGGATGGGTGGGGTTGGCGATAAAGAGCCAAACAAGAAAAGAGCGATGGTATTGGGGAAAGTGATGGCAACCTAGGCAGTGTGACTGAGAAGCTACTTAGTGTGTAGTCCAGGAAGGCCTCTTTGTGGAGATAACACCCAGGATGTGGACCGAATGGCAGGAATTGGGTCTAGAAAGATCTCAGTGAATCCCGGACAGGGAGGGGGGCAAGTACAGAGGCCCGAGGTATCAGGAGTGGCTGGAGATGAGGCTGGGCAGCAGGGGACTCTGTCCATCAGCACAGGGTTTGGATTTGATTCTCAGAGTGAAGAGAAACTATTGCCAGGGCAGTAGTGACATGGTTTAGCAGGGCAGTGACATGGTCTGGTCTGTTTTTTAAAGTTCTCCCTGACTGCAGTATGGAGAATGGGCTGTGGGGAGGCGGTGGCAGAGGCCATGGAAGCTCGGAGCTGGCGGTGCCAAGGGCGCTGGAAGAAAGTGTCTGGGTGTGGGGTGTGTTTTGGAATTGGGGGGAGGGGAAGGACTGGCTGCTGGGGAGTGGTGAGGTTACCCGAATAATCGAGGAAGGCTTTGTGTTTATGGGGTGGATGGTGGTGCCGGTCACCCAGAAGGGAAGCACAGGGTGAGGCAAGTTTGGGGGAAGAAGTGAGTTGTGGCTTAGATATGCATGTGTGTCACTTGAGATGTGGCACTGGGGACCTTGGAGGAGACCGGGGCTGACCCTGTTCTTTCTGCACGCTCTCTCACCCTAGGTCATGATCTCTTCCAGCAGCCCCCACTGACCCCTGTGGGGAGTGCCCAGCCCTGGCCAGAGCCCCCGGCCCCGGCCCCAGCCCAGGCCCCGACACTCCGCCAGGGCTGCTTCTACCTGCTGGTGCTGGTGCCCATCACCTGTGCCCTGCTGCAGCTGTTCACTTGGTCCCAGTTCACACTGCACGGGAGACGCCTGCACATGGTCAAAGCCCAGCGCCAGAACCTATCACGGGCCCAGACCCTGGATGTTAAGATGGTGTGAGAGGCAGGCACAGCAAGGCTACCCTGCTGAGGACGCTGTCACAGCCCTGGGCAGGAACCACTTTTGCCAGGCCCTCATCCTGCTCCTCTGCCTCCCTGGGGCACAGCCTGGAGGACAGATGGCAGAATGGGAGCCTTCGAGGCTGAGCCAGGAGCATCACTGAGGTCTAAGTTCCGGCTTGGCTGTCTGGCCCAGCTTGGGCAAGAGCTGGGCTGTATGTGCTCAGGGACCTGCTTCCCTGCCGTGGGGCAGGAGGAAGAGGAGGACAAGAAGGGAAGGGGCTGCCTGCAATCACATGGGGTTGCTGCAGGGCAGGGAGGTCTGTCCAACCACCTGGCTGGGGCTGGTGCTGCATAGGCTCCGAAGCCACTTTCACCACTCAGGGGATGCTGAGTCCCACCACCCCCTCCCTCCACCTTTCCAGTGGTTTCTCTGACTTCTCTGCTTCAGTTGTGCCTGAAGTATTGTGCCCCAGCTGCTGCAGGGCTTCCCCACCCCTATCTGACCTCTCAAAGAGGTTCATGTCATCACAGACTGATTAAAGTCAGTCATTTCTGTTCCCGAGGTCTGTGCTATGTGCGAAAGTGGTGGGTTGGTGGGGTTAGGAACAGAATTCCTCTTAATAGGAAAAGCACCCTGAGAACATTTTTCTGTAGATGAGTTGGTGGGGGTAGGGGGGCACCCTTATCAGAGTCACTGAGGTAGCAGGGAGGGCATGGAGACCAGTAGCTGCATGAGCATCTGGGGGCAGAATGACTTGCAGGCCTGTGGTCATGTCCTGGTGCATTTCCCGTACACCACTGCCAGACATGGGGAGTGAGGAAAAGCAGCTGCTTCCAAAACAGGTCTTCAACCCTGGAGTCACTGGGAGCTTTCAAAAATGCTGATGTCTTGAATTCTGTTCCGCAAGATTCTGATGTCATGGGTTCTGGGATATGGCCTGGGCAAGGTTTTGGAAAGCTCCATGATTTTACTGTGCAGCTGGGATTGAACACCTGTGCTCTAGGCCAGCGTTTTTCAACCTAGGGACATTCAGAGCCAGATAGTTCTTTGTTATGAATATTTGAAGCGGCATCCCTGGCCTCTGCCTGGATGCCAGTAGCGTTTCCCGACCAGTTGTGATAACCCAGTGTCTCCAGACATTGCCAGGCATGTCCCACTTGATTGGGACCTGCTGCTCAAGGCCAGTGGTTTTTGAGGATCTGTATAGTGGCTAAAAATTTAGGCTCTAGGGCTATATTGGCCTGGATTCAAATCCTAGCTGATAAAGGGCAGAGCTTTGGGAAATTACATAATCTTTTTGTGGCTCTAATTCATCTGCAAAGTGGATAATAAAAATATCAACTTTGCAGGGTTGTTGGATCAGATAAGTTAATATTTGCAAAGGGCCTGGAAATCCCCCCCCCCCAAGTATACAGTTTTAAAATGGAGAGCTGATTAGTCAGAATATCTGAGTGTGGGCCCCAGGAACTACATTTTAAGCTCCTAAGCTTCTTATCCATGTGGAAGTTCTGACTTCAGGGATGTCAAAAGATGCTCCCCTCATTTGAGGTAGTTTCAGTCATGGGTTTCAGTGTATGTGCAGGGCTGGGAACTTTAGTTCCTGAAGTGGGGCTTTGGCATGAACATCTTCCTGTATCCACTTGACAGGCTGCGACCTGGGTGAAGGGCTGGCCAAGTCTGGCTGGTACAAGAGTGCCCTCTAGAGGACACACAAGGCCCAATCACCTCCTCAGATTCAGAGCCCACAGCTCCTCTTCCCACCCAGCACCAGAGAAAGAGGCCCAGCTGATGCGTCTCTTGGAACGACTTTATTTAAGTACATTGGGCCCCACCAGGCAACGTGGTCTGTGCAAGGGACAGGTTTGGGCTAGGAGAAGGGAGGTGATCTTGTTAAGCACACTGCAGTCCGTGGGTCGCCACATCGCTTTCACACACACCTGCTGCTGTGGCCCATACCTGGCAGGGCCTTTGGTCGTTGGACGGCATAGGGGAGAAGGCTGCCTGGAGTCTGGGATTGGGGCAGGTCTTGGTGTCACAGGTGAGGGTGCCGGTGAAGATCTGCTGACCCCAGCTTTGCACCATCTGGACTAAAGAGCCTTTGGACACTGCTAGGCCAGCCCAGTCCAGGGTAGGCACCTGGCCCCACTAGATCAGGGGAGATGAGCCTGTCAGCCCCTGGCACTCTGGTCTGGCCCCACCCTCCTTTAACACATAAGTCCAAAGTTAAGAATGGCACAAATCAGCCCAGTTGGGGCCTTGTTACCTCTACAACCTAGATCCCCCTGTGCCCCCCCCCACCCGGGGGGGACAGCTAGAGTGGGAAAAGGCAACCTGGTTAATGGCGGCTCTTTCTCCAGTCCTAAGGGGGCTGGATCCCCAATATCCCTCCTTTGCTAGAGCCCTCTGCCAAAGAGTGATTCTACCTCCTTTTTCAAAAAAATCCAACTGGCAAGCAGCCTGTTGATCCCAGGCCAGTGAGCAAATGGAAGAGGAAGAAAGAGGCTGGTGGTAGTGACTTTGAATGTAGCCTCTGATCGTAAATAGGCCTGAGGCCTGTGGATACTGTCAGTTCACCGTTAGCAGGGAGTGGCGGGGCCCCGGACTATGGTAAACCGAGGTGCTGTAAACATCAGTGTGAACAGTGACTGGTGGGCAGGAGGCAGTGAGCTCCCTCTCCAGTCCCATACTGAACAAACACATCAATAAATAAAACTGTTTAAAGATGGCATTGGCCAAGGATGGATGAGAAGCAAGTAACAGGGCCTGGGGCCAATAGGCTCCTGATGCTCTCCCGAGACCCCCTGGACAGGGGGTGGTTGGAGCATTCACTCTGCCACCCATCAGAAGTACAGTACTACTCCTGCCTCTTCAAATGCCCAGTGTGGTCCTGGTCCCCAGGTGAGGTGGAGGGCCCCCTGCCGTCTCCTGACCCCAGAGTCTCAGTAATCGCTCTTGGAGTGCTTTCCTAGCCTTCCCCAACCCAAACTGCAACAAAACCAGACAGAACTCAACTTCGGCCCAGTCCTCAGTCCATGAAAACTGGCATCGAGAGCAGAAGGACGAGCAAGGGAGGCAGAGCAAGGGAGGCAGGGGCTGCCTTGGGCCTTGGGGCACCCTGGGGGTGGGACGGGGTGGGGCTAGCCCAGCCTAGGATGAGCAGCAGCAAGGTCTCCCAGGATTTACCCTCTCTGTCTCCCTATGGTAGTAAACGTAGTCCCACACAGCCAGACGAAGGCCCAGCTGACGAAGGAGTGGAGCCCTCTGCCAGCACTCTTCCCTGTCGGGGGCCAGTTAGTGGTCAACCCCAGGCCTCAGGCCACTGCCATCATGGGTAGTTCATCGTCCTTTCTGGGCCCTGGGATCCCCAGGCCACACGGCTCTCGCATATGCGCACACATTCGTACCCACACACCCACACACACACTCACACACACAGGCAGTTCCTCGCAAACATTCCGACTCAAGAAAGCGAGTTTTAAAGTGGAGTTAACTTCAGAGACAGGTGAAGATGATGTCCCAACATTAGAAGGTTTTCCTGTGGATAGATCGGGCACCGTCTTCCTCATATTCCTTCTTGGAGACCCACATCTTCTTAAAGGTGTCCAGGGAGGCGAGGATGGAGCCCCTGGAGTGGAGGGAATCCCAAGGAATGTTGTGAGAGGGAGAAAGCAGATATTTGTGGAGCTGGCCAGTTCCCATGGGGCCAAAGCAGCCAAGGCTTTGCTTTAAAGGGATGGGGTGGTGAGGGGTAATGATGCCCTCACTTCCTGTTCTGCTCTTATTCCCAGGAGAACTACTCACCCAATCCATGTGGAATACAGCCTCTCCTGAGGTGCGGATATCTGAAAGGGTAGGTGGAAAGAGGACTCTGAGACTTTCACCCTCCTTGTCCCTTTCCCGTCCAAAGCTCATCTTTATGGCCAATTCTAATGCCCAAGGCAGTGGATGCATTTCACACAATGTCCCTGCTGGACCCCGTGGCTTCTCGGGGCAGGGCGGAGGGGGGGGTGTGTGTACTGTGGCCAGCCCGACGTTCATCTAGAGGAGATTTCCAGCAGCCCTACGTATCTACAGCTGTCAGGGAAGCTGGGGCTGTCAGGGGACAAGATTCTGCTGGGACCAATCAGAAGCAGACTCCATGGCAGGAATCACATTCCCTCATTTAGCCTCCCTCAGGAGGCACTAAGATGGTGGACTCGTCACGAGGGAGCACCAGGAGTCAATCTGTCAACATTATGGTTTCTCTGAAAGCCTATATATGGGGCCCTCAAGCCTAGTGGCCTGTGCCGTCAGGGTATCAGAACTGCCCCCTTTCGTTGGGAGGGAGAAGGAAAATGGGTTCTCCCCTCTGACAGACCTCAAGGTCAGTGTGGAAGCTGGGAACTGTCTAGCCTCAGAGGGGAGGCCTGGTTCCATGCAGCCCTAGCCCCCACCATGCTCCTACCCTGATTTTCACGTCTTTTGGAGCCAGTTTCTTCACTTCACTCAGTAGTCTGTCACCGAAACCTGAATGGGCAGGACAAGAGAATCTCAAGTCAATTCTCTGGGCATCTGGAAACTTCCTTGGCAATGGGCCCTGAGAGCAAAGACCAACCTTTGAACAGGGTGGAGCCTCCTGAGAGGACAATGTTTGAGAAAAGCGTGCGCCGCAGGTCCATGTCCGACTTCTGGATGGCAAACACCAGCACCTCGTGAATGCCCTCACTTTCCTCTCCGATCAGGTCTGGCCTGAATAGCAGCTCAGGTGCTCGGAATCGGGAAGGACCAATCTGCAGGGTGGGGGGCAAACTCAGAGGCTGGGCCCAGGGCTGAGGTCCCTTTGGGAGTGAGAGTGGAAGAGGCCCCTCTGCCCATCTGTTAGTGACCAGGCGGCTAGGAAGGCCAGGCTCAGGGAAGTCCTGGTCAAGAGCCTCAAAACACCAAGACAAAACTCTGGGGAACAAATGGGAAACAAAAAGGGACAAGGAGAGCTCTTGGGAAACCAGAGAGAGGGAGCTCTTATGTTTAATCCTAGCTCTGGGACTTTCCAGCCAAGAGACCTTATAATAAATTCATGGGTTTATTCATTCATGGAAATTTCTTCCTATTAATGCAGGTCCAGGAAGAGGCAGCTCACCCTCTACTGTGCCGAAGTGATAAGTGATAACAGCACTACCTACCTCCTTCCAAACCCCCTGATGCCTTGCTCTGCAGGAGACAGTGCCATCCAAGAGCTCTAGGGCTCCAGGCAGAGGGTGTAAAAGGGTTGGTGCCTGTGAGTCCAGCCTCCCCCTGGGGAGTTCTGTTGGGACCTTGAGCTTCTGGGGGCCTGTGGGGACTGAAGGGAGATCCAGACCTACCTCAATGGTGCTGCCATCGGGCAGGTAGTACTGAGCTTTCTCCGTCTCTAGAGTCTCATCCTTCTGTGGGTTTATGGACAGGTAGCAGGCTCTCTGCAGGACCGAGCATGAGTCAGGCAGGTGGGAAACCTAGGCCTACCTGGTCAAAGTCCCAGTGCTGCTGCAGACATCTGCCAACCATGGTGATTGTCCCAAAGGGCCCCAGAGCTCATGCCCTTGAGCACGGCAGGAGGGCCTCTGTTGGCCTTCACTGGGTGGCACTTAGGATTTGAGTTCCTACCTGCTCATCTTCCTCATGGGCAGGCGTAGAAACTGGCTCTCTGGAGCTGGGTCTGAGACCACAACCTAATTTTAGTACAGACTTAGGCTTCTTTTTCCCTTCTACTACTTATGGTTCTGTGTCCCATCTACCCAGTTCAGGTTTCCCTAGAGCCATGGGTGGCAGGAGAATCTAGTTTACTTAAAAGGAAACTAATCCACTGCCTGGGTGGCTCAGTCAGTTAAGCGTCTGCCTTGGGCTCATGTCATGATCCCAGGGTCCTGGTACCGAGCCCTGCATCAGGCTCCTTGCTCAGTGGGGAGCCTTCTCCCTCTGCCTGCCACTCTCCCTGCTTGTACTCTCTCTCTCTCCCTAGCAAATAAATAAATAAAATCTTAAAAACAAAAATGTTCATTAAAAAAAAAGAAAACTGGGGGTGCCTGGGTGGCTCAGTGGGTTAAAGCCTCTGCCTTCGGCTCGGGTCATGGTCCCAGGGTCCTGGGATCGAGCCCCGCATCGGGCTGTCCACTCAGCGGGGAGCCTGTTTCTTCCTTTCTTTCTGCCTCTCTCTGCCTATTTGTGATCTGTCTGTCAAATAAATAAATAAATCTTAAAAAAAAAAACTGTATTCTGACTTCTTTAAGGATGTAAAAGAACATATGTTCTTTTACAAAAGAACATATAACATAAGTTATAAAAATATAATGAACACCAGTATACCCATCACCCAGCTTAAGAAATAACAGCATCTCCCTTTCCCCCACAAGATGGCAGCACTTGGGGACAGTGACAATCAGTGTGAGCCCCGCCCCCCCTGCCCCCCCCCCCGCCCCCATCATAAGGCAGTCAGGAGGCCTGGGTGGGGAGAACAGAGCCTGACCAGAGACCCCCCAGGACTGGAGCTTTGCCTCTCTTTACAGAAGAGAGTCACAGAAGTCCTGGCTGCCCTGTTCCCATTCCCCATCCCATCCCAGGGCGTGTGGGGCAGCACTCACTTCTTTTATGGCCTTGACTATCTCAAACTCGGATGATGAGTGGAAATCATAGCCCTCCTTCCGCAGGTAGAGGCGAAGGAAGCGAGAGACATCTCGGCCAGCGATGTCGATGCGCATAATTGAGTGGGGCATGGCAAAGCCTTCATAAATGGGCACGGCATGCGTGACACCATCCCCAGAATCCAGCACCACGCCTGTGGTCCGGCCTGTGGCGTAACTGAAGCACAGGGGGCAAATCGTCACTAACCCCTGCTTCCTCATCTGGGGAAGAAACTCATTTTGTTTTAGAGTTCAAAGTCAGTAAACTAAAGCGGAGGCCTGCCTTTCTCTAGGGACTTTAGACTGGACGCAGTACTAAGAAAGCCTGAACATAAGCAAGCCTGAAAAACCTGGAAAGGAGCTGAGCCTCCTTCAATCACAGGTTATGGCCTGCCTTTGACTGCTTCAGGAGCCCAGACTATGGGGCAGTTTCCACTTTCCAGACAAGAGGAAAAACCTCGAATGTCTACAGGGGCCATGCAGGAAAGGTAAATGAGTAAAGGAAAATAAGAATATTTTCACTTCCACAAAAAACTCGCTTTTTCCTCACATGGCCTCCTAGATCCTCAGGTGGTGGTGGTCAAGAGTATAGACATATTTCTGTGATATGACGGGGAAAAACCCGTGATGTTTGAGAAGCAGCAACGGACAGTCCCTCATGTTGGGAAGACAACAGGGAACAGAGTGGGCTGCGGCAGTCAGGCTTACAAACTCAACTGAAGTGACAGCAGCTACTTTGGCTCCAGCTGACTTTTGTCTTATAGGAATGCGCCCAGCACTGCTAGATCATCCCAGTTTTTTCAGAAAAGCCAAAAGTTTGGATTTTGATAGAAAATCTCCCAATTTTTTTTTTAAAGTAGACTCTATGCCTCATGTGGGGCTTGAACTTACAATCCTGAGATCAAGGGTCACATGTTCTACCAACTGAGCCAGCCAGGTGCCCCGGAAATCTAGTTAAAATGCTGGCTCACAATTTTTCAATGGGATCAAACACATCTTGCCTGCGGGTCACCAGTGTATACCCTCGGCCCTACACCTAACCCTGGGATGAGGCGGGCTGGGAGCATGACAGGGATGATAGGGGTGTGAGAACAGGGACCCTGTGGTGGTGTTTCCATCACAACTCTGTCAGCAGCTTGGCATAACGTCTATATAAGCAGGCACTGGATAAACATCTGAACACATTAGGGGGCCTTTGGGAAGAACTGTAGCAGTGTGTGGCCCTTCCTAGCAGGCAGAGTGGAGAGCCCTGGGCACTCAGCCACCAAGACAAAGAACAAGAGAAGCAAGAATGGGACATGGTCTCAATATTCCCTTTTCCCACCTACAGGAGACGCATCTCCATTCTGCCCTCAAGAGGCCAGGCTAGCCAGCCAGACAGCTACTCACAGGCTGAGCACAGCTTGCATGGAGATGAAAAGGGCTGGTACATTGAAGGTCTCGAAGAAAACTTCAGCCGCTCGTTCGCGATTTTTCCGCGGGTTTAAAGGCGCCTCCGTCAGGAGCACAGGATGCTGGTGAAAGATGCCCAGAGGGTAATCAGGGCAAGTCAAGATTTCTACCCTTCATTAGCATTGGGGCAGAAGCCCTCGTATGTTGGGCTAGAAAGCTGGGGGGACCTTTGTGAATCTCCCACCAAAAAAAGGCAAGCTGGGCCCGCCAACTACCCCTGCACAAGCCAATTTGTCAACATTCCAAATTCATGCCTCCTTTAGAAGTCTCATTCTGTCCTCACCTCTACCCCCTCTCTCCCCTCCTTGTCCCCAAGATTCTTACATAGGCTCCTGTATCTACTGTATACCTCTAATTGTCCAGATTTTGCTAAAATCTAAATTTGGAATTATGTTAAAAATAATTGTTTAAACTTTTTTTCAAAATTAAATTTAAATATTGAAGGTATTTTTGAAAAACAAACATATCCCTCTCCTGGAAATGCTGATATGTCTAGTATTCACCTTCTTTTGTTATTGTGCACTAAGAGTTACTTCCTTAGAAGTTAGAGTATAAGCTCCGACGTCTGAAAGACATGGATTTGAGTCCCAGCTTTCCCACTCTATTCCCTAGGTGATCTTGAAAAGACTCCTTGGCTTCCCTGAACTTCTGTTTCCTTGTTTGTAAAATGGAGATAATATTCTCTGTCTGTCATAGGACTGGTATGTAGACTAAGGACAGACCTGTCTGAGGAGCACAAGGCCGTGTGGCCCAGTAAGAGTCCAACACTCTGGCAGCAATCTCCCTGCTCCTCCTCTCTGGGGCAGTGGGTCTGCATAGCTCTGCACACCCCGCTCCCGGGACCCTCACCTCCTCAGAGAAAGTCTGCAGCTGGTCCTTGGAATAGACATACTGCCAGATGCGCTCCATGTCATTCCAGTCCTTGACGATGCCATGTTCCATGGGGTAGCGGATGGACAGCAGCCCTCGGTGTTCCTGCGGGCAGAGAACAGGACTTCCAGTGGCAGCCCAGGCGGCCCAGGGGACCCCCACTCCTCTAGGACTAGGAGTGGCCACCGCATGGTCCTCACCCAGGGCTAAAGTTAGGCTCCCGTTTGCCTCGTGTCTAAACTGTATGCTGCAAACTGTTCTCACTGCCCAATTAGCCAGCAAGGCAGAGGGCTTCTGCATTTCCATGGCCCCTCAGTGCCCTTATGGCAAGTGACAGGAGGCACCGTCCTCATGGCCTGACCCCAGGATACAAATCTCCTGGCTCTCACCCCTGGGCCTCAGCACTTGCCCCCAAGGTTGGCAATAGTGATTCTGTTGGTCTGCTTCTAGAAGCTCCCCATGGTTCCTCCAAGCGGTGCTAATTAACTCATCCCCAGGGTATCTCAGCCAGGATGTCCCCCTGAACCCCTTTTGCCAAAAAATAACGAAGCTAGCCAATTTGGTCATTGGCAAGGTAGTGACAGAATACGGAAGAAAGCAAAAGCCCTGTTTTCTAGATTGTTCTCTCTTTCCCCAAGTGGGGTTCCAGATATCTCCTCTCTAAAACCAGAGGCTGTTCCTGGGAGACGTGAATCAACTAGACCTAGGATGAAGGGGCCAAAGGGGATATTTTAAGAGGAAACTGCTCCTATTACTCATGGCTGTCCCACTGCCCTTTTGGGGAATAATGAAGGTCCTCTGCTGGCTTGAGGCTTCTTCAGTAGAACTGGGAGTTACCTCGGCTTTGGGGCCAATGAAGATGTCACCTTCAAGGGCTCCGGCCATGACGCGAACATGTTTGGGTCTGCCCACACTAAAAAAGAGAGCAGGAGGACCATTACTTTTCATTTCACGACAGAACACGGAAGGCTCTACAGATGTGCATGCTTGGACGGGAAGAAACAGACCTAATTCTACTGTCATTATCTCTGAGGCGTGAGGTTAAAGTTGATTTTGATTTTCATCTACTTTTTTGCATTGCCCACGATTTCTACAATGAACATGTATTATTTTAAGTTATTTGTATATTTCTGACCCAAATCAGAGATCCTTCTCTGTAAAAGGTGGAGGGCTGACCCCAAAACAAAGCTGATAAGCCTCCCCAGCTTCCGACTCTGCTACAGAATTACTTACTAGTTTGGAAAGCAGTATTTGGGAATCTGATCACCAGCAAAACCAGCTTTAATCACACCGGATCCCTGAGGAGAGAGGGGCAAGAAACAGAAGTCAGAAGTATGACAAAAACAAGAGATCTATATCATACAGTATGCATAATATGGTTTCACTTTTATCTAAAAGAGACCTTATATCTGGATATAATATGTCCATTTGCATGAGCATCTGTAGAGGGTATGCATGCCTCCAGGAGGGAAGTGGGAATGGGGATGGTGAGGGGAACTTTCACTGTATACTCAAAGTATTACTTGATTTTTTGGTATTCTTTGACTTTTCTTTCTTTTCTCTCTCTCTTTTTTAAAGATTTAATTTATTTATTTGACAGAGAGAGACACAGCGATATTGGGAACACAAGTAGGGGGGAGTGGGAGTGGGAGAAGCAAGCTTCCGGAATAGCAGGGAGCCAGATGCAGGGCTCGATCCCAGGACCCTGGGATCATGACCTGAGCTGAAGGCAGACGCTTAACTGAGGAGCCACCCAGGTGCCCCTTCTTTGACTTTTCTACTTTGACCATGCTTTATTTCTGGAATCAAAAATAATACTAATAAAGAGAAGAAAAAGAGAAAACCTGACGGGAGAGAAAAGTACCGAGAAGCACCAAAGCAGCCAAGTTCAAGAACATAACCATGGTGGGAAGAATGTGATTCTTTCTGTTAAACCACATGGGACACTGTTAGCCTACTTTCCCAGCTCAGGCCTGAACTCTCTCTGCCCTCCAGGGTGTCTAGGACAGACACCACCGTGGACACCACCAGGCTTGAAGCTGACTCTGATGGAACATACGTTGTCTGGTTCATACTGCAGGGGCAAAGCGCTATGGTCTGCGGGAGGAGGGTTGTGGTGGTTTTATTTTTTATTTTATTTTATTTTATTTTTTTACTGTGCTTTCTTTTACTCACAGGTCTCCTGATGGTAAAGAGCAGGGAAGTTCTAAAGCATCACCCGACAAGAGACCCAACATTACAATCCTGATGCTCCAATCCTTGGTAAGTTGGGTGGGTGTCAGAAGATAATGTGACTTCTCTGTCAACATCTCTGGTACCACCTAGGGCCCAACCAAAGTAAATGGTGTCTCTAGACATGATGTTGAAGCTTGCTACTGCTTGTGGATAGAGCCTGTTCTCTTCTGAACTCTCCTACCACCATATCTGATAAGCTCACCCTTCCACCCCAACACAGTTTGCGGCTGCACATATAATAGGGGCAAGCCTTTTCCTGCTGCCTATTGACCACTTCTCTTGGGGTGGAGAGTGATATTTCCAGAACCCACGCAGCAAGCGGTAAACACATCAGGAGATGCTAAATAGCCAAGGTTATCTTTGCACCAAAGGCTTCCCTGCGACACCCCTGGTTTCCTCTCTCTTATTCTTGCTCTTCTACAGAAGTGTGCGTATGTGTGCTGGGGTGGGTGGGTGGGCAGAGGAGGTGGTTAGATAGGCCATCCTAGTGCCTGACTCTGGCGAGACAGAGGGAGGAAGAAGTAGCTAAAGGATAGGGAATGGCAATTCTCTAAGACAGCGGGAATCTTTGCCAACAGAAAAGAGAGAAAACAAGAGACAATGTGCAAACTCATCGGCCTGGGCAGAACAGCAAGGAGCCTGGAAAAGGTGCAGCTGTAAACTGAGCTGAGGGCCTGGGCAGGAGGGAGGACCATCGCTGCAGCCCCAGGGCTCCAGGACAGGGGCATGAGGAGTGAGAACAGCACTGCACAGGAGAACTGTGGGAACTTGTTGGTTCGAGCTTCCAATAATTGCTCACAGCCTTCATCTGGGCGTGGTGATGCCAACAGACTAATTGGACCTCCTGGCAGAGGTTGAAAACAAGTAAAGATGAGACCTGCATTTCAGAGTCTAGATATTTTGAAAAGATGATTTTCCTGGATATTTAATTTTGAGTTTACTAGCAAAATCAGACTAGAGTCTGAGTGACAAGGCAAATTAAGATGTTCGGTTCATTTCTTCGTCTCTGTCCTTCCCAGTAAGAGTATAAAGACCCAGTTTTGTTTTTTTTTTTTTAAGATTATTTATTTATTTACTTGAGAGCGAGGTCACAAGCAGGGAGAAGGGCACAGGGAGAAGCAGACTCCCCGCCGGGCAGGGAGGCCGATGTGGCACCTGATCCCAGGACCCTGGGATCATGACCCGAGCCAAAGGCAGATGCTTAACCGACTGAGCCACCCAGGCATCCTAAAGACCCAGTTCTAATATCATTGCCTTACTCCGGAAGGATAATCCCCTGTTGGAATTAATTATCCCCTTCCTATTATTTCACAAAATCACCTTTACCTGTACCACTAGGTAGTCTGCATTTCCTTCTGCTATCTGTTTGAATTTATGGTTTGCATTTTTGTCCATTTTCAGCCCAAGTGCCTCAAGCTCAGAGACTTTATGTATCAGCAGTATCTGGCATTTGAGGGTACTCAAACAGATGCTGGCTGCCTAAAATTAAAACCAAGCTCAAATGATTGGTAGGTGAAGCCTCAAGTATGGAGCCTGAACAGGCGGCTGGAATGGCAGCAGCCTCGGGCAGAGGTGGTGCAGGAAAGGTGAAGGCAGCGTGGGGAATGAGGCACTCGGTGGAACCAGACCCAGCTTGTCTCTGAAGTCTTACCCGGCCAGCAACTGGGTGAAGAGTGAGCGGGGATGGGGGAGGCGGCTGAGCTGCTTCTGTTCTGCTAAAACCTCACCACCGCAGATTATAGAAGGATCCTGTCCATTTCTTTAATAGTATTTGTAACTAGGAACTAGTATTTGTAAATAAAATCTTTAAAAAAAAAAGATTTTATTTATTTATTTGACAGAGAGAGAGATCACAGGTAGGCAGAGAGGCAGGCAGGAAGCAGGCTCCCTGCTGAGCAGAGAACCCGATGCGGGACTCGATCCCAGAACCCTGAGATCATGACCTGAGCTGAAGGCAGAGGCTTAAACCTCTGAGCCAGCCAGGTGCCTGGGTTTTGTTTTAAAGATTTTATTTATTTATTTGAGAGAGAGAGCACGTGTCCAGAGAGAGAGCATTAGCTGGGGGAAGAGGCAGATGGAAAGGGAGAAGCAGATACCTTAAGGGTATCTTAAGGATGCCAGACATGGAGCTCCATCCCAGGACCCTAGGTTCATGACCGACCTGAGCTGAAGGCAGATGCTTAACCCACTGAGCCACCCAGGTACCCCTGACTACATTTTTAAAACAGTGTGGGAGAGGGTAACTGGCTGGCTCTCTCAGTAGAGCATGTGACTCTTGATCTCAGGGTTGTGAGTTCAAGCCCCACACTGGGCACAGAGCTTACTTAAAAAAAAAGAAATTAAAGGGGTGCCTGGGTGGGCCAGTTGGCTAAGTAACCCACTCTTGATTTCAGCTCAGGTCAGGATCTCAGGGCGGTGAGTTGAGCGCCATGTTGGGCTCCGCGCTCAGGGTGGAGTCTGCTTGAGATTCTCTCTCTCCCTTTCCCCTTCCCCCTGCCTACATGCTCTCTCTCTCAAATAAATCTTAAAAAAAAATTTTTTTTTTTTTTAAATAGGCAGAGAGGCAGGCAGAGAGAGAAGGGGGAAGCAGGTTCTCTGCTGAGCAGAGAGCCCGATGTGGGGCTCGATCCTAGGACTCTGGGATCATGACCTGAGCCGAAGGCAGAGGCTTAGCCCACTGAGCCATCCAGGCGCCCCCCAAATTTTTTTTTTAAGTTAAAAAACCCCACAGTATGGGAGAGGGAAGTAGGTGGGAATACAGTTAAAAAAATATTAGCCAGGAGTTGATAGGTGTCACAGCTAGGTGATGAATATGTGGATGTTTGTTATATTCTTCCTCTCCTTTTGTTTATATTTGACATTTTCTATAATAAAAGGAAGAAGTTGGGGTGCCTGGGTGGGGCAGTTGGTTAAGCATCCAACTCTTGGTTTTGGCTCAGGTTGTGATCTCAGGGTCGTGAGATTGAGCCCTATGTCGGGCTCCGGGCTCAACACAGTTAGTCTGCTTAGGTTTCTCTCTTCCTCTCCTTCTTCCCCTCCACCTGTGCATGCTTGCTCTCTCTCAAATAAATAAATCTTAAAAAAAAAAAAAAAAAGAGCTGGCAAATAAGATGACAGCACTTAACTAAAAATTCAAAACACAAATACTGCACATGCACTATAAAATACCTATGTCTACAAAATCATGGATGGAAAGGAGCACATCAATTTATGATGATAGTTTGCTTCTGAGGTTACTTCTGGAACAAAAAGGACAGGATTGTGGAGGGGTACACAAAGAGACTTCAGTTATATCTGTAATGTTTATTTCCTAAAAAAAGATCCTGAAGCAGGGGCACCTGGGTGCTCAGTCGGTTAAGCATCTGCCTTCGGCTCAGGTCATGATCCCAGGGTCCTGGGATAGAGCCCCGAATCAGGATACCTGCTCAGCTAGGAGCCTGCTTCCCCTGCTTGTGCTCCCTTTGTCAAATAAATAAATAAAATCTTAAAAAAAAAAATCCTGAAGCAAATATGGCAAATGTCAACATTTAGTAAATGTGGGTGGTAAACACGTGTTGTGTGGGTGCTAGTTATATACTTCTCTGAGATTTCCTGTATGTTTAACTATCTCATTATGGGTGGGCTAAAGCAGTATAAGATCTGCCCCCAAACAGTGACACTTACTTAGTTTATTGATGAACTTGAAAAGATCTGATATTATTCCAGCATTTAGGCCCAAATAGTCACAAAGACAGTTTTAAGATTGACCAGAACCTTGATCCATTTTAGGACAGAACTTAACCTTTGAGATCTCAGTAGAGATTTGGGCTTCAGAATAAACAGTATTCCAATCAAAGTGTCAGAGTCATCAAAATGTGGCCTGGGAGCCGCCCTCCTCTTATATTACTATCTATGACATACCTTTAGGAGAATGACTTGTATTCAGTTTTTTAAAATACCTATCACTTTATCATTGTCATTAAAGGGCACGCATGTGCACTTCCCTTGCATTTCCCTCATTAAATTCTCATGAATTGGTTTGGTGCCAGAATAGGAAGAAAGGAGTAGTCAACAATTATTTTAAGACTTGGAAAGGCTGTGAACTGATAATGAGGCTCTTCCCTCTTTTCCCTGATTTCTTTGTTCTCCCCCCGCCCTTTTTAAAGATTATTTATTTATTTGAGAGCAAGACAGCATTGTGTGCATGTGAGCAGGGGAGGGGCAGATGGAGAGGGAGAGAACCTCAAGCCAACTTCCCTGCTGATGGAAAAGCCCGAGTGGGGGGGTTGATCTCATGACCCTGAGATCAAAACCTGAGCCAAAATCAAGAGTCTAGTGCTTACCTGACTGAGCCACCTGGGCATCCCTCCTCTTTCTTTTAATTACACTCTCCTTTGCCCAGAAATAAAGTTGTAGCAATGTGTAACTATGGAGCAGTTAAGTCTGCTAGATACACATTATTCTCATAAAGTTGGTTCAGATATTTCAAGGAATTTTTCCTATCCATCTTTCACTTTGAAACAAAACAAAATCTCTAAATGTTAAACAACAAGAACTACCTGAGATCCCAGATCTAAACATGTGGCAGATGTTCAGTAAATCCTAATGGGAGAATTTATCTCACTTCACCTTTTGGCATTAATTATTGGGATGATAAAAGAAATGTTTTCCCAAGGGCACATGGGTGGCTTAGTTGGTTAAGCGACTGCCTTCAGCTCAGGTCATGATCTCTGGGTCCTGGGAATGAGCCCCACATCAGATTCCCTGTTCAGTGGGGAGTCTGCTTCTCCCTCTCCCTCTGCCCCTCCCCACCACTCCTGCTCTCTCTCTCTCCCACTCATATTCTCTCTCATAAATAAAATCTTTAAAAAAATGTTTCCCAGAGAAAATAAACAAATCAATTCTTTAAATCTTTTTTTTTTAAATTTTTAAAGGATTTTATTTATTTATTTGAGAGAGAATGAGTGAGAGAGAGCATGAGAGAGGAGAAGGTCAGAGGAAGAAGCAGACTCTCCAAGGAGCTGGGAGCCCAATGCGGGACTTGATCCTGGAAGTTCAGGATCATGACCTGAGCCAAAGGCAGTTGCTCAACCAACTGAGCCACCCAGGCACCCTCAATTCTTTAAATCTTAAAACTGAAAATAAACCTGGGCTTGGATGCATTTCAAATACACTATGGAGAAAGAGAAAGGAGAAACTAAAAAGCATTAGCTTAAGTGACATCAAAGAAAATGGCTGGAGATGGAACTCCTGCCCCCACATTCCAAAATCAAAGGATCTAATGGGATGGACAGACTGCTCCTTCTGCCTTGCTGGTGGAAATAGGAACTAGTTAATTTCTTTTTTTTTTTTTCTTTTTAAAATTAAGAAAAACACAGATGAAGTAAATACAAACTGGATGAAGTATTCTCTGAAAATCGAATCAAGAACAAGAAGCCCTACTTAACCTCTGCAGTAACTAACTAGGATCTCTCCCCACTTCAATCCTTTCCTTATTTAGGGATATCTTTGTTACTGTGATAGTTGGTCACCCATCCACCCACCCATCAGTCCAATGTAAAAACAATTACTGAGCACATAGTGGTGCCAGGCCATAGGTGCTATGTGTGTGAAGGAAGGTGGGAAGGGGAGAGTAATAAAAAATGAAAGAATGCCATCTTTCCCCCCAAGCATTTAGTAGTCCAGTGAGGGAGACCAAACAAACAAACAAAAAACCCAACCAAACAACAACAAAACAAAACAAAAATCCTCCCTCAGTGAGGTGTTTCATTGAGCTCATCCTCCTGCTTTTCAAGGCAGAAGCTATACCTCTGGAGAGAAGGAAAGCTAACAACAACAACAACAACAACAACAAAGCACCTTTCCTTGGAAAAAATGAGAAACTTGGAACCCAATCTTAATTTGAGTCTTGGCTCCTCAACTTCTAAGACAGGTGACTTGCATACTGACTGTTACTTAACCTCTCTCAGGTTCACTTTCCTGCATAAACGGGACAGTGATTCCTATCCCCCTACCAGAGCTGACGCTTAAACGAGATGATGCAAACGAAGGCACCTTGTAACATGCCCAAGGTCCCAAGGGCTGATCAACAATGAATCCGACAGCTTAGGACGGATAGAACTGACAAGTTTTCCCTCAACAGTTTTCCCTCTGGTACCAACCAATCTCGGCGGGACGAGCCCTTTCAGTGGAAGACAGAAATGCAGCTGTTTTACAACAGTCACCGTCCGCCCCCAAAAAGAGCAGTTATTTAGATTCTTTCCACTTATCACTATTGATGCATTTGCGTGGGTTACTAGCAAGAAGAATAGCGGATAAAGCACTGGTTTTAGGTCACCTCTACCGTGTGACCTTGGGCTCACTTTACCTCTTAGTGCTTCGGGGTTTGTTTTTTTTTTTCCTTTGTGAAACGAGGATCAAATTTCCTGTCTTAACTATCACCTCAGTTTTTGTGAGGACTCCATTCGAATGCACGTGAAACCCTCCTGCAAGCACTCGAGCGCCTGGCAAATATGTTTAGTAATTTTTTCCCCCAGTTGCTAGGCGTTCCAGAGATGGTACCTCCCTGCTTGCTTGGTCACTCTCTTTTCTTCTGGATCTTTACTAACGTTGTAATCTATAATCATAGAAATAACTGAAATCCTATAGCCATTTCTGGCACCAGCTTCCCAAGCCCCACCCATATACACCCCCAAGACCCCGCCCGACTGGGGACCGAAGGAAACTTAGCCCTTCTCCACCCGAGGGCGGGCCCCAGCCCGTCAGGCTGCTCCACTGTTGAGTTCCCGAAGCCAATCCCCACAGCTCTTGTGCACCCGCCCGCCCCTTAGAGAGAGGAAACACTATGGCGGCCCGGAAGAACGGCGGAGGCGCAAGCCAATCACTGTGGAGGGCTGCTCTCATCCGGCAAGGCCCAGAGGCGGGGTCATCGGTCAAGATGGACAGCCAAGAGAGCCAATAGAGTTATTGGAAACTGGGGAGGGGCGGACGCCGGGCGCTCACAGAACGGTTAAGGGCCCTCGAGCCAAGGGCCCAAAGACCCGGCTAGGACTACAGCCCTTCCCTTTATCCATCCCAAAGTTCTCTATCACATGGTTCCTGGCGAGCCGCCCCGTCTGCGGACTACGGGTGAGGAGAGGACAGAGGTGGCGGCTGCTGAACCCGCCTGACAGGCTGGGCCAGTGACAAAGAGCCGGTGGCCCAGGCCGAAACCCGGGAAGCGATCCCTTTGGGGAACAGAGAATAAATCCGTTTAGAGATAGGAAAAACGCAACTCACGTTGTCGATCACGACAGGCTGATTGGCGATCACATCGTAGGACTCCATGGCAGAAGAATCTCTCCTTCCACGGAAGGAACTGCCAGCCCGGTCCGCTGCTAACGCCACTGACACGCATGCGCAGTCTAGCTGCCGGTACTGGGCGTCCAGGGAGCGGCCCGACCTCGCCTCCAAAGAACTACAACCCCCAGCATGCCTTGCACCAGAGTTAACCCGCCTGGCAGCTTCGGAGCCCCGCCTAATTTAAGAGCATGGCGTCACTTTCCACTCATAGTACCCTGGGATTTGTAGTCTCCGTAGATGAGTAGACCAGGACGCAGATTGATGGTTGCATTGCATGTCTGGATCTGATTCATTTGAAGGGATTCGGACTGCATGCTGAAGTATGTAGTCTTCTTGAGCACTTGTCTGTAGTTGGGTTTGGATTGGCCAGTATTCTGTGGATGTTTAGATTTTCCAGATGAGTCCTGCCACTACTTCTCCTGGGTAGTATAAGGTTGCTGTGTTTTTATTTGGGTCAGTAAGACATTACTAAACATTTATCAGCATCAAACTCTAATAAAGGAAAATTTAATGCCGCCCCCATCACACACACATGGGGAAGGAGGACATACTCCCAGAACAAAAGAAAACAAATTTTATAAAATTTGCTTTTTGAAAAAAAACAGCACATTTAGGTTCTTTTCACATTTTTTCCTGGGTGGGTGTAAACTTTGCAACAGGCTAACATTGGTCTGAGGACTGACATTTGGAACTACAGGTACAGGTGATCTTTTGGTCATTAAAAAACATTGTTCAGGGACGTCTGGGTGGCTCAGTTGGTTGGACGACTGCCTTCGGCTCAGGTCATGATCCCGGAGACCGAGGATCGAGTCCCGCATCGGGCTCCCAGCTCCACGGGGAGTCTGCTTCTCCCTCTGACCTTCTCCTCGCTCATGCTCTCTCACTGCCTCTCTCTCAAATAAATAAATAAAATCTTTTTTTTAAAAAAAAAAAACATTGTTCATTTAATAGCTTCAGGAGCTGCCTTAGTATTCTGATTTTCATGAAGAGTCAGAATTGATATTGATGAATAAGAAAATGGTAGTGAAGAGAAGTTATGTGTCGGTATTTTCAAATGAGCCCAGTGCATTTTTCTCCAGATTATGCAACCCCCATCCCCTTCAAGTTGCGGGGAATCTTTAGTCAATAGCATTGGTAATCAGGACTTCCTTTTATTCCTTTCGCTTGGAATTCCTTATTGTACACAGGGAAATAATTCTCAGCCAGGTGCCTTGTGAATTAAAAATTCTCCCAGGGGCGCCTGGCTGGCTCAATCAGTAGAACATAGGACTCTTGATCTGGGAGTTGTAAATTTGAGTCCCACATTGGGTGTAAAGATTACTTACAATTAAAAAAAAAATCTCCTAGTTACAGAGAGTGAACGTTAATGGGAAAGAGCAGATCCATAGCAGATAATGAATATCGGTGTTCCTCAAGGCAATTTGCATACATCTGCATAAAACAAAAATTAGAGATTGTTATAACTAAAAGCATTTATTAAAAAATTACCAAGTTTTGGGGCACCTGGGTGGCTCAGATGGTTAAGTGTCCTCCTTTAGGGGCGCCTGGGTGGCTCACTGGGTTAAAGCCTCTGCCTTCGGCTTGGGGCATGATCCCAGGGTCCTGGGATTGAGCCCCACATCGGGACTCTCTGCTGGGCAAGGAGCCTGCTTCCTCCTCTCTCTCTGCCTGCCAGTATCCCTACTTGTGATCTCTGTCTGTCAAATAAATACATAAATAAATAAATCTTAAAAAAAAAAAAAAAGGCGTCCTCCTTTGGCTCAGGTCAGGATTCCAGGGTCCTGGCATCCAGCCCCACGTAGGGCTCCCTGCTCAGTGGGGAGTCTGCTTCTCGTTTGCTTTCTGCTGCTCCCCCTGCTTGTGCTCTCTCACTCTCTCGGTCAAATAAATAAATAAAATCTTTTAAAAAAATACTAAGTCTTGGGGTGCCTGAGTGGCTCAGTAGGTTAAATGTCTGCCTTGGGCTCTAGTCATGATCGCAGAGTCCTGGGATAGAGTAGCAGGGAGTCTGCTTCTCCCTCTTCCTCTGCCCCCCCCCCCAACTCGTGCACGTTCTCTCTAAAATAAAATCTTTTTAAAAAATAGAAATAAAAAGATCACCAAGTCTTTAAAAAAAATTTTTTTTAAGGTTTTATTTATTTATTTGACAGACAGAGACCACAAGTAGGCAAGAGAGGCAGGCAGGGAGAGAGAGGAGGAAGCAGGCTCTCCGCGGAGCAGAGAGCCCGATGTGGGGCTCGATCCCAGGACTCTGGGATCATGACCTGAGCCGAAAGCAGAGGCTTTAACCCACTGAGCCACCCAGGCGCCCCTAAATTTTTTTAAAAAGATTATTTATTTATTTATTAGATAGAAATCACAAGTAGGCAGAGAGGCAGAGAGAGGGGAGGAAGCAGGCTCCTCGCTGAGCAGAGAGCCCGATGCGGGGCTCGATCCCAGGACCCTGAGATCATGACCTGAGCCGAAGGCAGAGGCTTTAACCCACTGAGCCACCCAGGCGCCCCTCTTTTTTAAAATTTTATGTATTTATTTGATACAAGTATGCAGGGAGGCAGGCAGAGAGAGAGGAGGAAGCAGGCTCTCCGCGGAGCAGAGAGCCCAATGCGGGGTTCGATCCCAGGACTCTGGGATCATGACCTGAGCCGAAGGCAGAGGCTTCAACCACTGGGCCACCCAGGCACCCGGATCACCGAGTCTTTTAAATTAGTCCTAGTTGATTTCACATTTGCTACTTTTTAACAGGACTCCAAAATAAGTATTTCAACCTACGACCCCTGAATTTTGCGGTGTTAGTGGCAGTAAATATGGTAAATGGACATTCAATGACGGTAAGAAACATTCAGATTTATAATTTTAAAAAAAATTATTTATTTATTTGACACACACAGAGAGAGATCACAAGTAGGCAGAGAGGCAGGCAGAGAGAGAAAGAGAAGCAGGCTCCCCGCCGAGCAGAGAGCCCAATGTGGGGCTGGATCCCAGGACTCGGGGACCATGACCTGAGCCGAAGGCAGAGGCTTAACCCTCTGAGCCACCCAGGCGCCTCCAGATTTATAATCTTTTGAAACTAAAATCACACTAATGGATGAATGAACCAATCCATTATTGTCAGATTTATGCTTAAATTCTTCTTACCAGCGCGTCAGCAGAACAGTGACAAGCCCTTTGTCGAACTTCCATTGCTTTCCTGGGACCTTAGCACCTTAGGAAGTCTCAACATCTCTATTTAAACCTGGGTTCCTCCTAACACTAGGGGGAGACCAAGAGCCTTGGGACACCCGCAACACCAGTAGAGGGAGGCGGGACCTATTGTCAAGTCACGCCTTTCCCACCTGTGACTGGCACAGATACTATCCAGTGGATACCGGGATAGGGCGCGCCGACGCCCCGCCCCCTTGAGCGCCCCGCGGCCCCCGAGGCAGCCTCTGGCTGTCTCTGCGGCGGCGACGGCCTGGGCAGACGGTGCGCCGTGCGCAGGCGCGGAGCTTAGACCTCGCTGCAGCCCCCATCGCCTCGGGGAGTCGCACCCACGGAGTCCGCCTGCTGGCGCGTCAGTGCTCTCCCCGTCGTCCACCCTCCCCGATCCCCCCAGCGCCCTACGCGCCCGGATGGCGGAGCTGCGGCCTAGCGGCGCCCCCGGCCCCGCCGCGCCCCCGGCCCCTGGCCCTAGTGCGCCCCCGGCCTTCGCCTCGCTCTTCCCCCCGGGACTGCACGCCATCTACGGAGAGTGCCGTCGCCTTTACCCTGACCAGCCGAACCCGCTCCAGGTTACCGCTATCGTCAAGTACTGGTATGCCCTCGGCCGCGGGGAGACGGACAGGGGCGGGCTGGGAAGCGTTAGAACCCCGGGGGCGAAGTCATTTGCGGAGGAGGGGGAGGTGGAGAAGAATGGTTAAAGCACTGAGAAGGAGGGCGTCCTGCTGCGAGGGAAGGAGTTAAGGCTGAAGTTGGGAATGGGGACAAAGGGGTTAACGGAGCCTGTGGGTAGCGAAGGGTTAACGAGGGAGGGAAGATGAAGGGTTAACTGGGATTAGGAGAATAGAGTGAACTGGGGGTGTGTGTAGGAGCGGGGGAGTGCGATAGGAGGGGGGAACTGTAAACGTGGTGAAAGGAGGGGGCGCCTGTAGGGGGTCATTAGTGGGCAAGGGGAAGCCGGGGGCGGGGGGCGGCTGAAGTAGGATGGGGGAGGCGAGGCGGGGCCTGGGGAGCATATGAGAGGGCTTTGGAGGAGTGCGGCTGGCGGAGCTCAGAGGGCTCGAGACTGCACTGGGTAGGGGTAGATTTGGGGACCCCCGCTTTCCCGTAGGTTAGGAGGGGAGCAAGTTTCGAGAGTTGTGCCTCTGAAGAGAGGAGAAGGAAGTCTCCTTTTGATACTTTCCCCATGAGCTCAGACGTCAGTCATATCGGTGCAGTGCTTTTGCGTTTGAAGTTTCACGGAGCAACTTTTCTTGATAGATAAACTTTCTGCTTACTCGGCACAGTTCTCTTTCTCCAAGCAGTTTCCTCTGGCTTTCCAGCTGCTTTGCCTAAGGACATTGGCTAGAACAGAGGCAGGGACAGGGAGATCCATGTTTTGGCTAAGGATTGTAGGGGACCACAGTAAATAATGAAGACCTGGGACTTTGCTACGGAGTAAAGAAGTAAGCGACATGTTAAGAGGAGCTCCCTGACCACAAGCTTCTTCAGGATTTAGGCAACAGTCTCTCAGCGACGCTGACAGTAACCCTCAAGCAGCTCTGTTAAGGATCAGAACTGTTTACAGAAGGGCTGTCTTTGGGGTAGGAATGGTCCTTTTTTGTTTTCCATTCCTGTTTGCAGGGTGTCTCTCTCTACAGTCTCTGGGCAAAACAGGTGTTGGGGAGACTCTGACAAAGAGCCTGTCTTTCTGGATCAAATTGAGGAGTTGGTTGAATCTGTGCAGAACAGCATTCGGGTAGATGATCCCCTTCACTGAGCTTTGAAAGACTGTTCAGGAAGCAGCATGGGATGTGGCCAAAGGGACAGGTAGACCCAAATGGGGAAGTTGATAGAATGAATGTCTTTGATGGTTACCTCTCCATTTAGGACTGAACCTTCTCCAAGATAACCTCTTAACTTCCTCATGAGATGGCAGAAACTAGACTGTCTAGGGTTGAGGCTCACTCCCTGGGTCATTGGGAGGATGTGAAGAGACTGATATCATGGAGGGCCTGGGGACCAGCCTCTTCCTATGGGAGGGCCATGTCTGATAGCCAGGAGGAGATGTGGCCAGCAGTATAATTCTCTTCAGCAGGCAAACTGTTCTCTGGCTTAGAGGAGTATTTGAAGAGAGCTTCTGAGTGAAAAGCAGCTCTTGATAACTTAATGACCCATTCTCATTGCACATCTATATTTAAATATGTATTGTGATGAGCTGTATTGGATTTTGTCATGAGAACAGAGGACCAGTTTCTGCGATGCAATTTGTTCAGGCCTCTTGTGAGTGTACGGAGAAATCACTACACAGACTTGGGCAACAGTTTTCTGTCACTCAACTGGCCATGAAGGATAGAGTTGTGTGTGGAGATATTAAAGCTCATGCAAAGGACTAAGACTGACTTGGGCATCTTTTTTTTTTTTTCTTTCCTGCTGCAAGCTTGTTAAACAGGCAGAACTTACCTTTAGAGATGGGCCAACATGTAATGACTAATAAAGACCACTTTGTGAAATTAGAAATGCTGTCTAGATGCAGAAAAATATGAGGAGCGGCTGAGCAGCTGGTTCTTTGTAAGATTTGGAAGGGTTTGCATAATTAAGATTCTGAAATCAGTTCATTGACAGAGCTCACATTTGGGTTCCCACAAGGCCTTGTTTGAAATTTGACTAAGGCTACCCAGGTCTGGCTGTGGCCCAGGGTCCCTTGAGATTCCTTTTCTTGTGACAGAAGATTGGCTCTTTGGCCAGTGGACCCTGGCCAGCAGGGACATCCTGGCTGAAAGCTGAGACTTTAGTGATCAGGGAGCAGAAACATGGAGGCAGATCTTGCACCCTGGAGTTCCTGCAAGCCTGCAACTGGCATGTGGAGTGAGGCTAGGTGTTCAAAGAAGTAGGTTCAAGGAAGAGCATCAAGGGCTGGTCTGGGTCCTTGGATAACATCTTTTTCCAAGTGCAAAATATGATTATTTTCTATATACTCATCTGTTTCCCCATCAGGTTTCTGAGTAAGTAGAACAACACTGTGCTTGGGGACAAGGCTAATTTTGCCTGACTCTTGGTTATTCCTTACACTTGTAGTTTTAAGGTAAAGCAGCACTCCTTGGTGCAGTATATCCTGAGAGAGGGCTGCAGGGGGTATGGCACATGGAGCGTGGAACCGGGGATACAGTTTTGCCGCTTTTTGCTGGATGGACCTAGGTTGAAAGAGGGGCAAGATTGGGAATTTGGAGCAGGAAACCAGAGCAGATATGGAACCTGTATCACTCCCATGTGTTATAGGGTTCTGCAGCTATCATGTGGTTGTTCCAGGGATAGCTACCCTTTTGTTTCCTTCTTACCCCAGCAAACTTTTCTATATTCAACTGGTTGTGGAAGTATTCAAATGATTTGGCCAAATCAGAGTTAAGGAAAGACATGGGGATTTGTCCCTTTTCCTAATCCACTCAGTTGAGATTCTTAGCTATCTGTAGCAACTTTTTTAAAGTTCTATAAATAACTTAGCATTTCCTAGTAGAGAATAAGGATTTCTGTAAAGGCAAGTAATACCCTGGCAAAAGAGGATGAAACCAGACCTACTGGTTTTAAATAGTACTTAAATTGCATGATACTAGCACTCTTGCTGGGATCACATGTAACATGTCTTTTATTTGGTTATTAGTGTTCCTTCAGCATACGATCCCAATTGCAAAGTGCAGTCTGTCAATGTCGCAGGGGCAGGCAAGGTTTTTGCAGTCTGTGGGACAGTCAGATATCCGAGGCAGCTCAAATGCACAGTGTTTGTGAGCTAAATGCAGACTTCCTTCCGCTGATGGTTTCCATTTAGGCTGTTTCTCAAGTCTACCAAGTTTCCCTATCCATTCTGAAGAAAAGCAGGAGCTTTTTTCTTCTTTTTCTTTTTCTTCTTCTTTTTTTTAAGAGCTCTAATTGCTTTACTAAAGGAAACCCTTATGGAATTAAATCCTTAGAGTGAGCTAATGACTGACTCTCTTCCTCAGCTGCTTCTCGGTTGGAATTATGGGGGATGTTTAATGTGGTCCTCAGAGGCCCCAAATCATTTAATATTCCAGCTCTACCTTTGAGGCAACAGTCTCCTGGGATCATCTCCTGGATGCAGGCACTCCCAAGGCTCAGTCTGGCCTGCTACAGTTCTCTGTGCAGGGCTGAGCTAGCCTAAGTGTGGCCTTTGTCACTTGCATGAGAAAAGACCAGTTTTGGTCTGTGGGGTGTAGGCTGGGGTCTGGAGGCATTGGATTTGTTTAGAGCAAACTGTAATTAACATAGGGCACAATATAGTCTTTCAGGAATTAGCTGTCTAAGAGGCAGGAGTGGAGCTGAGCCTCTGCTTACAGGAACAATGCCCATTGGGGATACCCAGGATGGTCTTTCAACTGAAGCCAGTTGATTAACTAATGCACCTCTTACCTTGAAGCTTGGCATGATTACAGGCTCCATGGAAGAGAGGTAATCCCTGTCAATCCTGTTTGGGATTGGTAATTTGAAATTGGAGGAAGTAAAAGGGGTAACTACCTAGTCTGTTTATTTCTAAAAGAGGTCCTGCATGTGGGCGATTGAAGGGAGCCTCTTCTGCTTCTGGAATTGGGCAACTTCTAGTTGCCCATCCCTTGGTCTTATCCTGGAAGTGTGGCTTCCTTTTAGTCACCCCACGTTCCTCTAGGATGGGGTCTTTAGATTGGTCAGGCATGACCTCTTAGCTTCACGTTGTCTGCTTTCAGGCTCACACTGACTCCACTGTGTTTTGTCTTTTGCAGGTTGGGCGGCCCAGACCCCCTGGACTATGTTAGCATGTACAGGAACGTGGGGAGCCCTTCTGCCAATATCCCTGAACACTGGCACTACATCAGCTTCGGCCTGAGTGATCTCTATGGTGACAGCAGAGTCCACGAGTGAGTATAGGGCACTTGCTCACCCTCCACCTGTCTCTTCCTTAGCCTTGAGCCTTATTTCTGGGTTTTCCCTGAGCAGAGGTGATAATGTCATAATTCTGTGTGGTTGGCATTGCTCAGGTTGAACCTCTGGGTGTCTGCCCTCTGCTTGTATCTGCTTGTGCCAGAGTGATCCAGGTCAGCACCCGAGCTCTGCTCATCTGGTGCAGGACAGTGTTGATGATGAGCAAGTGTTCCAAAATCAGCAGGTTTTTCCAAGCTGCTCTGGTGTTTGATCTCAGAGGAGAGGCAGCATAGCTATGATCCAGAATTTGAATCGATGCCTCTAAGTCTACTTGGTTTTTTTTTTCCTCCTCTAGCTTGTAGTGAAAAAATTTAAACATGAAGCATAGTAAAGAATTTTATAGCCAACACACAAATACCTACTACCTAGATTCTGCATTTAACATTTTACTCCTCTTGCTCTATCATGAATATATCCATCTCTCTCCCTCTGTTGATCTTACTTCCTTGTAACCTGCAGTTGTCTGTGCTCAGCCTATACATAGTACAGTTTTTATTCTAGTCTCTGTCCCATTTTCTGCTCTGTATACTTCCAAATCCTGCCTCCCCTATGTACCCCTGTAACCACTGAATTTAAATAAATTTTAATATTAAGTTAAACATCAACTGAGTATTAAGGCAGCTAAAACCATAACAGCAACACTAATAATAATGAAAGCAAACATTTATTATGTTATAGCATTGATTCTGAACCAAGTGGTCTCCTAGTCACTTTGCATGTATAAACTAATTTTATTTTTACCACAACCATATAATACTGGTAGATACTCATATTTGTCCCATTTTACAGATGAGGAAACTGAGCTACAAAGTGAGTCTATAACTTGTTTAAGGTCATACAGCTTGCAGGTAGTGGAACCAGGATTCTAAAGTAGGCATTCTGGCTCTAGAGTTCATATTCTTCTTTTTTTTTTTTTTTAATTTATTTATTTGTCAGAGAAAGAGGGAGAGAGAGAGAGCGAGCACAGGCAGACATAGTGGCAGGCAGAGGCAGAGGGAGAAGCAGGCTCCCTGCCGAGCAAGGAGCCCGATGCGGGACTTGATCCCAGGACACCGGAATCATGACCTGAGCCGAAGGCAGCCACTTAACCAACTGAGCCACCCAGGCGTCCCTCTAGAGTTCATGTTCTTAATGACTGTGTTCTACTGTCTCTTAAACAATGATATCGTGTCCTCGAATAAGTTACTATCTATAATTTTTAAAAAACACACAAATATTTTGTTCCATCTATACTCTTGTGAGAGGGGTTCTTCAATTTATATGTTGTCTTCCTTCCCTCTCATCAGCACGGTTAATCAAGAGCTGATTGGATTTCTATTATCATATCCTCTCCTGCTTTTAGCTTTTGTGCTATCTTTTTTGCCTCTTACGCTGTCTTTTTGGTATCTTGGTGATGACTACTTAGCATGTGTAGGTTGAAAGACTAAGGGACTCTTCCTGTCCTGCCTCAGCATAAGAGGTTGATTCTGGGATGATGCTAATCATCAGGGTGTGTGTGTGTGTGTGTGTGTGTGTGTGTGTGGTTTTTTGTTTTTGTTTTTGTTTTTTTGCTTTGTTTTAGTTCTTAGTATCTTCCTTATCAACACATTAGATACTTTACAATCTTACCAGGTTCTTTTGTTATCTCTATTTTATAGATGAGAAAATCGAATCACTTGAGGGGTAAATGAATTGTCTAAAGGAAAAGAACTAGGATTCAGTTGAACTGTCTTGAGTCCAAAGTCTGAGTTTTTAACCACTAGAATGTTCTACCTCTCTGATCACAGGTCCAACCTAACTTCCTCTTCTCTCTCATTAAGCTGGGGGCCCAGGCCTCATCTCCTTACTGATCACATGTCAAGAGCAATGCCTAGGCCTGCCTTTATAGCCTTCCAGACAGATCCATTGCAATGTCAGCAGAAGGCTTTGGGAACAGTGAATTAATCTTGCCTGAATGGGGACCCTGCATTACAGTATTAATAATGGAGATAGAATAGCAAACAGATGTGGGCAGTAAAGGCACTATGCTGGACTTTAATGTATATTTTTAATAAGAACATGCAGAGGGTGTGTAGTGCAGTTAGCCTGTACCTTTTTGTTGACAGATTTATTCCAGTCAGAAGAATACCATTTCCTATGTAGCTTAAGGATTCTTGCAGTATACCTGCTTATCAGTGATGGGTCCAAAGCCCAAAGTGACATGAAGAACGTAATTGAGAAAGCCCCGTATTTCAGAGGGGGCAACCTCTGAATTTTAAAGAGGGCCTTCCTTACTGTTTTTCCACGTTTGAAAGTAACCCATTATATGTGTGTCATTTCTGTATGATAAAGCACTGTGATATTCATATGTCATTTATGACAATAGTGAGACCTCAAGTTGGGCTGTACCTCACCACTGGAACCTAGTGTTTTCTGGTATTATGTCCTGCCACAAGAAGGACATGGAAGGAGTGTTCTTGGATATTTACCCAGTTCTGGTCTATGTTGCAGAAGTCAAAAGTACGTTTGTAATTGGCCTTGTGCTGGTGTGACTGGTCTCTTCTCAATCCTGGTAAGTTTCTTGAAGAAAAGTTTGCTTTTCCAAACATTTCATGTGGCAAGGCCCCTTTGAAACAGATTTAAAGATTCTTATTTAATTAGTGCTTACTTGAAGCTGAGGTAAAAAAGGTGAGTGTTCTACCATCCAGTTTATTTATTTTAAAAGATTTTATTTATTTGTCAGAGAGTGCGTGCATGTAAGCAGGGGGCGTGGCAGGCAGAGGGAGAAGCAGGCTCCCTACTGAGCAAGGAGCCTCATGTGGGACTTGATCTCAGGACCCTGGGATCATGAACTGAGCCAAAGGCAGATGCTTAACTGACTGAACCACCTGAGCGTCCCTACCATCCAGTTTGTTTATTTTTAAAAGATTTTACTTATTTATTTGACAGAGAGAGAGCACAAGCAGGGGGAACAGCAGAGGGAAAGGGAGAAGCAGACTCTCTGCTGAGCAGGGAGCCTGACTTGGGGCTTGATCCCAGGACTCTGGGATCATGACCTGAGCCAAAGGCAGACACTCAATGACTGAGCCACCCAGGCATCCCTGTCACAAGAGATTCTAAATCTGAGGCCAGCTTTCTCTTTGTTCAGCAGATTAGCAAGTATGAGAGAGGTGTTGAAAAGATGCACTAACACCAAATTGAATCTGACCCTAGACATGTTTAGAACAATTGAAAACAAATTACAAAGGGAACCTTTTTTTTTTTTTTAAGTAAGATTCAAGGGCACTTGGGTGGCTCAGTTGACTAAGTGTCTGACTCTTGTTTTTGGCTTAGGTCATGATCTCAAGGTCATTAGTTAGAGCCCTGCATCCCCCTCCACTCTGGGCATGGAGCCTGCTTAGGATTCTCTCTGTCAAGGCACCTGGGTGGCACAGCACTTAAGTGTCTGACTCTTGGTTTTGGCTTAGGTCGTGATCTCAGGGTCATTGAGATGGAGCCTGGTGTCCGGCTTTGCACTCAGTGGGGAGTCAGCTTGTATCCCTCCCCTATCCCCCACTCATGCTCCAGTGCACACTCTCTCTCTCTCAAATAAATAAGTAAGATAAAAATAAAAAGTATGATTCAGTACTGTTATTGTCACAGACAAATAGGAAACACTGATCTAGTTCATGTCCCTTAATTATAAATGGAGGAAAGTACAGTAGCCTGCTGAAGGCAGTGCAGCAAGCTGATGAGAGTGGCAGGGTGTCCCAGCGTCCCCACTGTCCTACCCTCACTTTCATGACTGGGGAGAAATGACTGTATGGACGTTGTTTGTCTTTAGCATAATTATATAGGTAAACTTCTTTTTTATTTTTTACTATATTCCAGGTTAGTGCTAAATTCTTTTCATAAAGGTATCCTTTTGTGCTATCCCCATAGTAATTCTGTGACACAAGGAATTCTTATTATGTCTTGCTTATAGATTCAGAAATGTAAGCTAACCAACTTACTGCATAGGTGGTGAACCAGAGGCCAGGTCCAGTGATCCCACAGCCTGTATTCTGAACCACTGTGCTGGACTGCCTTTCCACTTTGATCAGTCACCAGCATTTATTAAATGCCTACAGTATGCCTCCTCCCTTTAAGATCTGTCCTTCTCACAGCTTGTTGAGGATAGGAACAAGCCAAAGTCCAGGGGTCCCCTAGCAGGCTTACTGTGGGAGCAGGCAGGGACCCCCCAGCCTGGAAGCCCTGAAGGAAGTGAAGAGCAGTCTGGTTGCCTGAGCCCCGGAATGGCCAGTTCCATCCAGGTTCTTTCCCTATTCACGGTCACCAAAGGAAACCGGACAAGAGAGCGCTTGTTTGGATTAAAAGGCTCTTAAGAGGCTCTTTCTGAAGTTGGAGAGATGGACCAAGTTCCAGGTCCGGGCAGCCACAGGGGAGAATGAAGTGCTTTTCTAGGAACCCTAAGCCTCCCTTTGCTGACTTCAGTGGCGGAGATTGTCCTGTTCCTCTTGCCCCGGACTTGGGACGAGTGAGACAGATGATCTTCAGCTGCCAAGTGCCTGTCGGAAGCCTCCGGCTCCAGCCGTTCCCTTTGTGGCCAGCAGCTGTTGCCTGGAATGTGGAGGTCTGCAGGGCTGTGGAAGGGGTGGCTTCAGCCCTGCTCTCTGTGAGGATTTCTGGCTGCCCCTGGTACTGCCAGCAGCTCTCCCTGGACCCAGACTACGGGGTGGAGAGTGTGTTTGTGATCTCAGGCAGACTTCCCTGGTGGGATTCCACTGGGCAGGTCATCTTCTGGACACGTCGGCTGGTTCCAAAGACAGCCTTTGTGTGCTATTGGCCCATAGGCTGGCAGCTCCCCAGGGAAGAGCCTGTGCCTCACGTCTGCCGCCCATGGTCCATCGGGGCTCTGCCCCACAAGTGCTGGGTTTCTTGGTGGATAGGCGTGTGGAATTTGGAGTTGTTCTTGCCCCCTTGGGGCTGGAACTGCCGCTGACTGGCTTTCTGTGGCTGTCTCCGCTGGGTTGGTAGAGAACCTCCTTTTCCCTTCAGGTTCCTCTGAGTTGGGCTCTGTACCGAATGAGTTATTTATTAAAACACTGGATACAGATTAACTTTTCCACATGTTGTTTTGTGTGGCCTTGGTCCCCTGCAGTTGGGAAATGCTAATTTTCCCTTCTCAAAGCTGGGTTTGCAGGAACTTTTTAATGTTTCGTTTCATCCTCTGTGGTTTCCAGTGGACATCCTTCCTTTGCCTTACCACATCTGTCCTGGGAACACGGTCCCTCCTCTGGTTGGGCCTTTGCTTTCTTCCCAGAGCTCTGGTGAAGCTGACAACCAGAATCCCTGTGTGAACCACCCACAGATGGCAGCCTGACCCTCCCCGTGGCTGGCACAGCAGGCTGAGGAAGTGCTCTGCAGGCTCACGGCTGGGCAGGCCTCCCTGAAGCTCTGGTCCCTCAGCCATTCATCTCCGAGGTGTTGAGTTTTGGGAAGACTGTGTGAAATGATGGTGCTCTCTGCTCAGAGGAGGGTCCCTGGGCTACCTAGAAAGAGTGGGGTGGCTTTGGCCCTTGCCCAGGGAGTAATGGCCAGCAGCAGGGCTAGAGCTCTTTTTTTTTTTTTAATTTTTTTATAAACATATAATGTATTATTAGCCCCAGGGGTACAGGTCTGTGAATCGCCAGGTTTACACACTTCACAGCACTCACCATATCACATACCCTCCCCGATGTCCATAACCCCACTACCCTCTCCCTACCCCTCTCCCCCTGCCATTCTCAGTTTGTTTTGTGACATTAAGAGTCTCTTATGGTTTGTCTCCCTCTTGATCCCATCTCGTTTCATTTATTCTTTTCCTACCCCCCAAACCCATGTTGCATCTCTACTTCCTCATATCAGGGAGATCATATGATAGTTGTCTTTCTCTGATTGACTTATTTCACTAAGCATGATACCCTCTAGTTCCATCCACATTGTTGCAAATGGCAAGATTTCATTTCTTTTGATGGCTGCATAGTATTCCATCGTGTATATATACCACATCTTCTTTATCCATTCATCTGTTGATGGACATCTAGGTTCTTTCCATAGTTTGGCTATTGTGGACATTGCTGCTATAAACATTCGGGTGTATGTGCAGGCTGAAAGCACCACTTTGGGCTGGATTTCAGGCCCCAGATCTCTGAGTTGTGAAATGTTGAGAATTTCATTTCTTTTGTAACCACAGGAAGACCTAAGGTACTGTGGGGCTCCCAGCAGATCTGTGTGTGTATGTGGCTTCATCCTTTGAAAAGCATTTCATTTGCAGCATGGATTATCTCTTTCTTCATGGGGTAAGGAATCCAGATTTTCCAATTCAGAGAATCCCTCAGCAGTAAGGAGACAGTTGGGAAGAGATTCCTTGAGATAACATAGTCAAACTCACTTTATTATTATTATTTTTTAAGATTTTATTTATGTACTTGACAGAGAGAAAGCATGCACACAAGCAGGGGGAGAGGGAGAATCAGACTCTGTGCTGAGCAGCAAGCCTGATGCGGGACTCGATCCCAGGACCCTGAGATCATGACCTGAGCTGAAGGCAGACTCTTAACCCACTGAGCCACCCAGGACCCCCCTCCCTCGCCCACTTTTAAAAGTTCAAGCAGTCTAATTATGGGGAGTGACTGACGATCACTGGGCTGGTCAGCACTGGGAGATTTCATTCTTTTCCCACAGAGGCAAAGACTTGGAAGCCTTTATGGGTTTGACATGATTGGATCTCTCAGTACCAGGAATCTTCCCTGTTCAGACTGCCCTTCTAGGTTCCCATCTTCCACACCTGAAGGCTTTTTCCTTTTTGAATGCTGGTCTTCACGCCTGCCGTGTGTGGGTCTCAGTTTGCCAGCACTTCCCTTGCCCAGATTTCTGACTCAGAGCTCCTGACTCGACTTTGGCCTCTGGTTCCTTAATTCATTCTTCCATCCTGCCTCTGAGGTATCCCACTGAGCCTTGTTTCCTGTTTCAGTAGTGTAGTTCTGATGTTGGGTCCTAGGGTGCGTGTGCAGTGACCTTGCCTTCTCTGACCTGAGCCCCACAGGAATGGTCTCCTCACTCCAGCACGTGCCTTTGCAGAGATCTCTGCCCTCGCTGCCTGCTGAGCTCTTTGACACAGAGCCTGGGGCTGCAGAGCACAGCCCTCCGGCAAAGCTCTGTTGAGTGCCTGGTACAGAACATTGGAGAAGATGACGTGTTCAGGTGGAGGTGGGGGACCATGAGAAGTTATATCTAACTTCTGTCCTTGAAACACCCAACATCTGCTTGGTAAAAGATGGCAGAGACCCTGGGAAAGAAGAAGACAATGGGGTTTGGGGCTGGGAGGATGTTTTTGGCTTTGCCGGACTTCTGTGGCTTTGAGGCCGCCTCCCCTCACCCTGTGATCTACAGCACTTTGAGAAACTAAAAATAGGTAATAATTGTAAGCCCTTATAGCTTCCACTCTGTGCAGGCACTGTTCTAAGTCCTTTAAATAAACTCATCTCATTCTCACGGCAGCTTTGTGGGGTAAGTATTGATATCTTTTCTGTGAGGAAACTGAGGCACAGAGACGTTAAGGAACTTATCCACCCAGCCAGTGAATGGCCGAGCTGGGCTGTAAATGCAGGCAGTCTCACTCCAGAAGTGCCCATCCCTCCCTTCCTCTACCCACACAGAAGGGGGCCGGGAGCAGGGGGTGGGGGCGGGCTGACCTGAGGCCTCTGTTACAAATCATGCACCCAAGGTCAAAAGTATCTTGGCTTAATGGAGTGTGAATAGTTAAGCAGGACATGCTTGGTAGGAGAAATGTGGAGCTGGACACTGAAGCAACTTTGTAAAGAAGGAAGAGTCCTGCTGGGTAGTGACAGGAGGGTCGGTGACAGGATCCTGTTTCATCTCTGCAGTCAGGGCTTCTGCTGCCTTTCTACAGTCATGTTGAGAAGTTGTCAGGAAATCCCGCAACTCTCAAAGGCACAGAGGTGATGCTCCTGGCTTGGGTGTCACGGTCCCATGGTGGTGGTGCTTCAGCAGTCAGGGATGTGCCCAGCATGCCAGCAGCCCAGAGTACGCCCTGACCAGGATGTGTGGGGCTTCTGCTCATTCTCTCTGGCGGGGGGGGGAGTGGAAACGAGGGGCATTTTCAAGGACCCACACCATCTAGCTGAGGTGTGTACAGTGGACAGTGCTGATCTGAGAGGGGTATTTGCTTTGATAGAAGGTATCTTGTCCATGGCATGTTTTTTTCTGTCTTCATATTAATATTCATTGTCATATCACTTTTTTTTAGGATTTTATTTGAGAGAGAGAGAGAGAGTGAGCACAAGCACAAGCAGGGGAAGTGGCATGCAGAGGGAGAGGGAGGAGCAGACTCCCTACTGAGCAGGGAGCCTGACGAGGTGGGGCTGGATCCCAGGACCCAGAGATCATGACCTGAGCCCAAGGCAGATGCTTAATAGACTGAGCCACCCATGGCCTCTGTCATATCACTTTTTAAAAAACATTTTAATTCCTGGGGCGCCTGGATGTCTCAGTCATTAAGCGTCTGCCTTTGGCTCAGGTCACGATCCCAGTGTCCTGGGATCCAGCCCCGCACTGGGCTCCCTGCTCCATGGGGAGCCTGCTTCTCCCTCTCCCACTCCCCCTGCTTGTGTTCCCTCTCTAGCTGTGTCTGTCTGTCAAATAAATAAATAAGATCTTAAAAAAAAAAAAAAAAAAGAAAATTGTAACACATAGTACAGAGTTCCCATATATACCTTTGCTTTACTTTGTTGTAGTTCCCCTTGTTACTAACATCTTGCATTAGTGTGCTGTATTTGTTACAATTGATGAACCAATGCTGATACATTATTACTAATCGATGTCTACAGTTTTCTCTTTGTGTTATATAGTTTTCTCTTTGTGTTATATAGTTTTATGATTTTTGACAAATACATGTCCTAAAATACCATTACGGTATCATACAGAGTACTTTCACTGCCCTAAAAATGCCCTAATTCTTCGCGTATTGATCCCTTCCTCCCTCCCCCGCAAGCCCCTTGCATCCACTGATTGTCTTACTGTATTGCCTTTTCCAAAATGTCATGCAGTTGGAATCATACAATACATAACCTTTTCAGACTGACTTCTTTCACTGAGCTCTATGCATTTAAGGTTCCTCCATGTCTTTTTGTGGTTTGCTCAGTTCCTTTTATCACTGAGTAGTACTCCATTATGAGTATGTACTACTGTTTATTCATTTATTATTGAAGGATATCTTATTTCCAGTGTTTGGCAATTTTGGATAAAGCTTCCATAAACATTCATAGGCAGGTTTTTGTGTGGACATAAGTTTCAACTCATTTGGGTAAAGTTGCTGGATCATATGGTAAGAGTATATTTAATTTTCTAAGGAATAGCCAAACTGTTTTTCCAAAGTGGCTGTACCATTTTGCATTCCCAGCAGTGAATAGGAGTTCCTCTTATTCTGTGTCCTCACCAGAATTTGGTATTGTCAGTTTTTGGAATTTAGCCATTCTAATAGGGGTGGCGTGGTATCTCATTGTTTTATTAATTTGCAGTCCCCTGATGCCATATGATGTTGAGCATCTTTTCATATGCTTATCTCCACCTGTATCTCTTCTTTGGTGACACATCTTGGTTTTTGTTCCTAACCTCATCCCACTTCCCATTTCACCTCCAACCACACATACCCTTTTTCTCATTATGGGTTAAGACATAATTATGGGGCTGATTATATTTTTGGCATGTTTGCCTTTTGGTCACTTCTCGGGCAATTAAGTGAGTCAGTTCCCCTGACTCTTATTGCATCCACATCTGAATTCCTTTGTTGGTTTTAACTGGGGCTGGCTCATGAGTTCTATATGTTTTCCCCAGTGATGTTGTTGTCTATAAAGGCTGTAGCTGGTACTGGGACTTGTAGTCTTAATCTCAAGGTTTAAGATTGATTGTGCTTTCCAGTACAGATGATAGAAAGAGTTGTGTGCAAACTTGTCCTCTTCAGACCCTGGTGAGTTTCACATTGCTTTATTCTTTTTTTTTTTTTAGAGAGAAAGAGAGAGAGAGAGAGAGAGATTACAAGTAGGCAGAGCATCAGGCAGAGAGGGGAGGAAGCAGGTTCCCTGCCGAGCAGAGAGCCCGATGCAGGGCTCGATCCCAGCACCCTGAGATCATGACCTGAGCCGAAGGCGAGGCTTAACCCACTGAGCCACCCAGGCGCCCCTCACATTGCTTTAGATGAGAAATGAGTACACCAGGTTCCTTGAGATCCCAGTTGGACCTCAAACTCTCTGTCTTAATTGAACCTGCATTGAGAAGACTTTCCAAAATCCAAGACTTTCCTGGCCTCTCCTTTTCTTGTTCCATCCATCAGTGTTGTTACTTTTTAGTTATAAATTTCTTTTTTTTACTTATAAATACAGTTGAACCACTTTACGCAAATGTTGAAAATTAGAGAAGGGAGTAAAAAAATTATTCCTAATCCTGTCACCTTTTGTTTGTGATCTTATATCTGTCTTCATGATGATTTCTGTAGTAATTCATGCTGAGTGTTGTTGGCCTGGGTGTGTATTAGGCTTTTGTCTTGTGTGAGTCCCCTCACTTTGGGAATTAACATCTTCTCCAAAGCTTTCTGCCTGGCTAGTGCTTTTTTCCTAAATTCAGTTGGCCCAGGGCTGGTAGGGTTTCCAAATTATGAAAACAGCACATTTGCTGGGGAAAACGGTTCCTGCCCATTGTCAGGTTGCATTAATTACATCTTTTCTTTTCTTTTTTTTTTTTTTTTTAAAGATTTTATTTATTTATTTGACAGACAGAGATCACAAGTAGGCAGAGAGGCAGGCAGAGAGAGAGATTGGAGGAAGCAGGCTCCCTTCCCTGGTGAGCAGAGAGCCCGATGCGGGACTCGATCCCAGGACCCTGGGATCATGACCTGAGCCGAAGGCAGAGGCTTTAAACCACTGAGCCACCCAGGCGCCCCTCTTTTCTTTTCTTTTAAGATTTTATTAATTTATTTGACAGAGAGCACAAACAGGGGGAGCAGCAGGCAGAGAGAGAGGGAGAACAGTCTCCCTGCTGAGTAGAGAGCCTGACATGGGGCTCGATCCCAGGGCCTTGGGATCATGTCCTGAGCCGAAGGCAGTCGTTTAACCAACTGAGCCACTCAGGTGCCCCTACACATTTTTTTCCTTATAATGTTCTAAAAAGATTTGTTTATTCATTTTAGAGAGAAAGAGAGAGAATGTGAATTAGGGGGCAGAGGGAGAGAGAGAATCCTCAAGCAGACTCGCTGCTGAGTGCGGAGCCTGATGCAGGGTTCTATCCCAGGACCCTGAGATCATGACCTGAGCCAAAATCAAGTCAGCCACATAACCAACTGAGACACCCACATGCCCCAACTACATCTTTTAATTAATTAATTAATTTATTTATTTATTTTTCCTTTGCTGTTTGACTTCTCATAGGAATGAAGAGCAGTTTAGGTAGTAAATGTCCTATGCAGGGTGCTGGCCACATATGGTGGTATAAATCACCACGCATGGTGGTAGTCCTGAGGGGGTGTTGTTCCTGCCGTTGTTTTCCCATGTATATAAGTATGTATGTGTGTGTGTATTTATAAAAATATTTATTCATTTGGGCGGGGAGAGGCAGAGGTAGAAGGAGAGAAAGTCTCTAAGCAGACTCCACGCTGAGTGCAGAGGCTGATGCGGGACTGGATCTCACGACCCTGAGTTTATGACCTGAGCCAAAACTAAGAGTTGGACACTTACCCAACTGTGCTACCCATGCACCTCTGTTTTCCTGTTAGAAAGGTGATCAGTGGTTAGATTTGGTGGTCGTTGTCACCTGGGAATAAACTCCACAAGCCTCCTTATTTCTCCCTTTCTTGGCTGTGTGGTTACAGAAGACCGAGACTCGCCTTAAAGAGTGCCCTAGGCTTCTTGTACCCAGTGTACACAGAAGTTTCACAAGTATAAGCACGGGTGCCAAGGGATAGATGAGATCCTTTTCAGATGATTTCCTGAAGTACATAGGCTACCATTTGGGGCTTTTGAGGCTTTCTGCCGTATATAGAAATCAAATAATTTAATAATAGCACTGGGTCTCCTGGGTGATGGGTGGGTACACTTGGTTCCCATCCAACATTAATTACTGGCCTGTTTGGAGGCCAGCCATTCATTTACTACAGAGATAGTCATTGCTGGGGCAGTTCTGGGCATGAGGGGTATATTAATGAGCAGCATATTCTTGGTGTGCTCTTCATGGAGCCTCCAGTCTTTTTGGCTGAAGAGTCCTTGAACTGGAAAACATTAGGGGGCAGACGGGCTGGATACAGCCTTGGAATCTTAAGTGATCACATGTAACCTCCTTGTCTTCTTTTCTACAGTCCATGCCTTGAGGCCTGGTGGATGGTTTTCTTCAAGTAGGAGTCCTGATACTCGGAAACATGGCCAGGGCTATGCTTGGGACTAGATTAGTTGCCCATTTGTTAGGGAAAATATGGGTTCATAGTAGCTTCTCAGAGGGACGTGTTCCACTGGACTCCAGGCCCTTTATGAGTGTGTAAGTAAAAGATAGTGGCTATCAAAGATCCCTTTCCTTCCGGCTCCCTTCCATGTTATTCAGGCTTCTTGAGTTCTAGTCATAGAACCGGCTTTGCCACAAGAAGACCAATCAAGGAAATGCTTTTGTGTTTCCAGTGCTGACTTCCATGTGATGCCTGCAGGCACCTGAAGCCCTGCCTCTGACCATCAGTCTCCCTTACTCTGATCTCATGCCTTTCAGCATGAGGGCAGGAGCTCAGGAGCCAGGCCTGAGGGGAGGGTTAACTACTAGAGAATGGGGCCTGGCCCAGGCTCTCCATCCTATCCCAGGGGGTCAAGCTGGCTGGCTGTACCTTCTGCTGGTGATGGATTTTGACTCCTAAAGGCTTCTGAATAGCTTGGTTGGTTACAGGAGAAAGGGTAGTGGCTATCTCCTCTTAGTGGTGACAGACGAGGACACTGAGGCTTGCCCTAACCCCTTCTCCTTCCTGCTCTAGCTTTTCCAATATATCGGGTTGCAGACATGCTGGATTCCTGCCCTTCTGGAGCCAGTCTCGCAATTTTTTCATTCCCATGGCCAGGGTTTTGTGCAGATGAAAGGCCCAGGGTGAAGGCAGTGGCAGCACAGGGAGCCTTTGGGATTGGAGCTTTTTTTGCAGGAACACTGCTGACACAGATCCCTTAGTTCTGTGCTAGCTCTGTGGCTGGGGGCAGTCAACCACAGCATCTCACGCTTGTCCCCCCTCCGCTCAGCACCATCCAGTGGCTTCCCACTGATAGCCCTCACTTTGGGCTTTCTCTGGCAGGTGAGAAAGCATTCACACCAGTAGTGAAGAATTCTCTCGGTCCAGCACCAAGTCTGAGCATTTAGCTCTTTCAGGGGGAGTACTTCAGTCTGGACCCTTACTCGCCTAAGAGGGGAGATAATCCAATTGCACTGCATTTTCATAGGACTCAGAGCCTTCCTTTTGGGAGGCGGTGTGCAATTTTGGTAAAAATGTCTGAACTTCGCTTTATCAGGGTGGTGGAGTACCTCTAGAACCTGGCACAGTGTTTGGTACATGATAACCCCTTAATTGATTTCCATAACTATTTAGTGCCCGTTATCTAAATATCTGGTGCTCTGCTAAGTGCTGGGAGTACCATGGGAGCAAGAAGGCAAAGTTTTTGCTCTCGTGGATCTTACATTTTTATGTAAGGAGAGACATGTAAAAGTATTTATAGTTTTAGATAGTGCAGGTGCTGTGTTGAAAATAAAGCAGGGGTGGTGTGCTGGGGAATACCTGGGTAAGAGTAGGAGTTGAGGGGGATGGAGAGAGTACATTTTAGGAGGAACCAATGACGGTTTCCTTGAAGATGTAACATTTGAACTCAGTGACAAAGTGGCAGCCAGGGCTGTCATATTATACAGCTCCAGGGACACCATCCATGTTATTCTGTGCAGTTTATGTTCCCTGGAGTTGTATGTACAGTGCTCTGGCCACTCAATCATGTGAAGATCGTAGGCAGTGAAAACAGCTAGAGCAAAGGCCCTGAGGCAGGAGGGACCTTGAGGTGTTCAAGGAACAGAAAGAAGGCCAGTGTGTGTGGCACTTAGAAGAGAGGAGGACAGGGGCGCCTGGGTGGCTCAGTGAGTTAAAGCCTCTGCCTTCAGGTCAGGTCATGATCCCAGGGTCCTGAGATTGAGCCCCACAGCGGGCTCTCTGCTCAGCGGGGAGCCTGCTTCCTCCTCTCTCTCTCTGCCTGCCTCTGCCTACTTGTGATCTCTCTCTGTCAAATAAATAAATAAAATCTTAAAAAAAAAAAAGAAGAGAGGAGGACAGTAGAGCAAGATGAGGCAGGAGAGTTTGAAGGCAATATAAAGAATGTGACATTCAACAGATTATCTGTTGACTCATGAGGGAAGCCAAGGGATGATGTGATGGGGGGAGGCAAGAGTGTGGTTTTAGGAAACTTTTCCAGTAGTGTGGGACCTTAGCACCATTATGAAGGCATGGGAACCAAGCTGAGTGATGTGTTTTGTTTCCCTAAAAAGGAAACAGCAGCAAAAGTGGCTCAAAGGAAATGCCATTAAGATATTTGAGTCTGACTTTGATAGTGACAGAGAGGAAGGCTCATTGCTTTTTTAATGCTGTCTTATCTTGCTTGTTGTTGAATGTCTCAGCCTTATCATCTCTTTGGATGGCAGTGGGAATATGATTACCATTTAGCATTTGCTCAGCTGTGACATGATGTACCCATGTACAGAACACACAAAAAGTACAATCCTTGCCCTTGGGCAACTGAGATGCTAGAAAGATTTGTTTCTTCCCATTATCCTCTTTAAGATATCTTGATCTTCTGGGACAGCTGGCTTCCCAGTGTCCAGGAGGATAATGGGTGGACAAAAGGCCCTTGGGCAGAATGCTCTGGCCCTTGGGTCTGTAAGAAGCCCCAAGCTGTACACCTATATGCAGAGGGCACCTTGCTTCCCAAATCAGACTGTGATCTTGCTGCTGTTGGCCTGCCTGTCTTTTTTTTTTTTTAATTAATTAATTAATTAGACAGAGATCACAAGTAGGCAGGGAGGCAGGCAGAGAGAGAGGAGGAAGCAGGCTCTCTGCGGAGCAGCAAGGCTGATGCGGGACTTGATCCCAGGACCCTGGGATCATGACCTGAGCCGAAGGCAGAGGCTTTAACCCACTGAGCCACCCACGCACCCCTGGCCTGCCTGTCTTTTATTCTTCTCTTCCTCCTTCTTCTTTTTAAAAGATTTTATTTTATTTATTTATTCATGAGAGATAGATAGAGAGAGAGACAGAGGGAGAATCGGGCTCCCCATGGAGCAGGGAACCTGATGCAGGATTCAATCCCAGGACCCCAGGATCATGACCCGAGCCAAAGGCAGATGCTTAACTGACTGAGCCACTTAAGCACCCACTTATTATTATTTTTAAAGTTTATTTATTTAAGCAATCTTTACACCCAATGTGGGGCTCAAACTCAAACCTCGAAATTAAGAGCCATTTGCTCTACTGACTGAGCCAAACAGGTGTCCCTATCTTTTCTTTTCTTTTCTTTTTTTTTTTTTAAAGATTTTATTTATTTATTTGACAGAGAGATCACAAGTAGGCAGAGAGACAGGCACAGAGAGAGGGGGAAGCAGGCTCCCTGCTGAGCAAGAGCCTGATGTGAACCTCAATCCCAGGACGCTGAGATCATGACCTGAGCCGAAGGCAGAGGCTTAACCCCCTGAGCCACCCAGGCGCCCCTCTCTTTTCTTATTTTTAAAGATTTTATTTATTTATTTGACAGACAGAGATCACAAGTAGGCAGAGAGGCAGACAGAGAGAGAGGAGGAAGCAGGCTTTCCATGGAGCAGAGAGCCCGATGTGGGCTCGATCCCAAGACCCTGGGATCATGACGTGAGCCGAAGGCAGAGGCTTTAACCCACTGAGCCACCCAGGCGCCCCTCTTTTCTTATTTTTAAAAAGACTTTGTATAGATGTTGTTTAAGCCAAAGCCAGGAGTGGGAGCTGTTGTAATGATGCCAAGAAACCCAAGCACCAGGGTCTTTTTTGTTCTAGAATTTTTATACAGTGCCAGGCTGCCTCAGAATCAGCCTGGGGGAATGACCTTTTGGTTCTTTGCTGGTGGTTGGGAGTAGAGGGGAGAAGGTATGGTAGGTCTGTGAACTGTGAGCTTTCACCAAACTGTAGAAAAAGGGTCTGCTGCTCTTGGCTTGGTGTTTTTCCTTTTTAAAATAATTATCATATTTTATTCAAAAAAATTTTCCAGTTTTTTTTTTTAAGATTTTACTTATTTATTTGAGAGAGACAGAGAGAGAGAGAGAAAGAACACGAGTGAGGTGTAGGGCAGAGGGAGAAGCAGACTCCCTACTGAGCAGGGAGTCCAACATGGGGCTTGATCCCAGAACTCCAGGATCATGACCTGAGCTGAAGGCAGACACTTAACTGACTCTGCCACCCAGGTGCCCCTTTTTGTCCAGTTTTATGGAGATATAGTTGACATACAAGAGCTGTATAAGTTTAACATGTACAGTATGATTACCACATATTTTATGAAATGATTTTCACAGTAAATTTAGGTAACATCCATCATCTCATATGGATACAAAAAGTAGAAAAAAAATGTGTGTATTTGTGTGTGTGTGTGTGTGTGTGTGTGATGAGATCATTTAGGATTTACTCCTTTAGCAACTTTAAATCTGCTGACTCAGTTTGTAGAACATGCAACTCTTGATTGTAGGGTTTTGAGTTCAAGCTCCACACTGGGTGTGGGACCTACTTATAAACACTTTAACTGTCCCATATAGCGATGTTAACTAGAGTCACTGTGTTGTACTTTACATCCCCCTGGACTGAGCTTATAACTGGACGCTTGTGCCTTTTGACTGCCTGGTCTTTTTCTTAGACTCAGTGTCTCAGGCTGGGGAAGCTCTTTGCTCACTGAAAACCTGGTTTAGAGTTAAATGCCCTAAGTGTTGGGAGCCAGGTGAGTTCAGCTGGATTCATAGCTGAATCAGTCCTGGGAGCTACTACAAACCTTGAGGAATGTTTTGGGAATGTGATCCTTGACTCCCAGCAAGAGATCTCAGGAAACATCTACTTGAGTGAGGCAGATGCATTCTGTGAATTTTGTTGTATGCTGTAGAGTGGAAAGAGCATCTAATACTCAGAGTTAAAACCCAGAGGGGGCTGCCCTGCGCTGTGGCCTCATCAGACTCCCAGCTCAGTGTGAGGATGTAGTCCCAGTGGATGTCATTTTCCCTTCCTTCCTTCCTGCCTCTTCCCTCCCCCTCTTCCGCCCTCCCTTTCTTTTCTTATGATTATACAAAATTAATATCATGTAGCTGAATGCTTTTTAAAAATCTTAGCTATGGCAAAATGTTACCATATATACATATTTCAAAAGAATTTTACAAAGTTTTTCTACTTAGTATAGTATTTGTGTGGTCACCAAATACCATTTCAGAACAGCTAATAAAGTATCTGTAAATGTGAATTGTTTAAAAATAAAAACATCACCTTTGCAAATGTTTATTTCTTTTTGAGGATTTTTATTTATCCATTTGAGAGAGCACAAGCGGGGAGCAGGGGTGGAGGGAGAAGCAAACTCCCCACTGATCAGGGAGCCCGATCCCTGGCTCGATCCCAGGATCCTGGGATTACGACCTGAGGTGAAGGCAGATGCTCAACCGACTGAGTCATCCAGGTGCCCCTCTGCAAATGTTTAGATCCAGGATTGGGAGTTGGGCAAAGCAGGAAGACATGGGCAGCTCTTGAAGGATGGGCTGATTAAACTTCAGAGTCCAGAGATTGGGAACCTAGAATCATCTGCTGATGTTTTTTAAAAAGATTTATTTATTTATTAGAGAGGGAGAGAGAAAGCACACATGCATGTAAGTGGAGGGAGGGGCAGAGAGAGAGAATCTTTTTTTTTTTAAATTTTTTATTAACATATAATGTATTATTAGCCCCAGGGGTACAGGTCTGTGAATCGCCAGGTTTACACTTCACAGCACTCACCATAGCACATACCTTCCCCAGTGTCCATAATCCAACCACCCTCTCCCTACCTCCTCCCCTGGCAATTCTCAGTTTGTTTTGTGAGATTAAGAGTCTCTTATGGTTTGTCTCCCTTCTGATCCCATCTTGTTTCATTTATTCCTTTCCTACCCTCCAAACCCCCCACATTGCCTCTCAACTTCCTCATATCAGGGAGATCATATGATAGTTGTCTTTCTCTGATTGACTTATTTCGCTAAGCATAATACCCTCTAGTTCCATCCTCGTTGTTGTAAATGGCAAGATTTCATTTCTTTTGATGGCTGCATAGTATTCCATTGTATATATATACCACATCTTCTTTATTCATTCATCTGTTGATGGACACCTAGGTTCTTTCCATAGTTTGGTTACTGTGGACATTGCTGCTATAAACATTCAGGTGCATGTGCCCCTTCGGATCACTACATTTGTATCTTTAGGGTAAATACCCAGTAGTGCGATTGTTGGGTCATAGGGTAGCTAGGCTGTACTGTATTCCTATTGGAGACATAAATGGAGGTTGTAGATGCCCTTGGAGGGAAACCATCAAGGGAAAAGGTCCTCAAGTCTGTTTCCCAGGCACAGGACCTATAGGCTCCATTCTTCTGGAAGAGAATGTCCAACCCAGTAAGGCCGGGAACTAAGCCTGATTTCCAAGAAGGGTGATTAGAGGGGAAGATCCACCAAGAAGTAGGGAAAGAGGACAGGGGAAGAAGAGACAACAGGAGCCTTTATAGGGAATGAAGTGACATCACTTCTGGTTCTAGAATTGGACTGGCCTGGCCTCCTGTGCCATATGTTTCCTGAGGCAAATAGTGTACCCTTCCTTTTCTTTTGACAACAATATTGAGCTTGAGACTGAGCCACAATCCCTAGACTGTAGAGGTACCTCCACAAGGTGGAGCCTTAACAGCCGCCTTAGTTGACCCAGCATTCCTTGCTTCAGATACCAATGGTAGTATCCAAGCTGCCCCTGGGGGGAAAGGGCGCTGACCACAGGCCTCTCCTGACATTCCCAGAGTGTCCAATATGTACCTTCAGCCAACAGATTCTTTGAGATGTCTGGTAGGTACAGTTGTGAATAAGACGCAGGCCTGTCCTTGTTGGGTTTACAGTCTAGACCAGAGATTATGAACAGTAGAGAATTTGGAAAATATAAAGAAGTTTGAAAAAAAATTGTGCTGCAGTAGCCACTATAATAATTTTATTGCATTTTCTTCCTGTCTTTTCCTCACATACATTTTTTCAAGTATTTCTACATTGTGTGTATGCACAAATTTTTTAAAAAAATTTTATTTTTTTATTTTATAGAGAAAGAAAGGAGCATAAGCCGGGGAGGGGGGGCAGCGTAGGCAAGGAGCAGAGGGAGAGGGACAAGCAGATTCCTCACTGAGCATGGAGCCAGATGTGGGGCTTGATCCTACAACCCTGAGATCATGACCTGAGCCGAAATCAGCAATCGGTCACTGAACTGATTGAGCCACCCAGGTGCCCCTGCACAGATATTTTGAATCACACATTGTATGAGATTTTGTTTCATGCTTTTTCATGACTGTTTGTAGTAAAATCTACATTTACCATTTTAACTATTTTTAGGTGTATAGTTCAGTGAAATTAAGTACATTCACATTGTTATGCAGCTGTCACCACCATCCATTTCCAGAACTTTTTCATCTTGCCAGCTGAAGCTCTGTACTCATTTTTTTTTTTTTTTTTTTAAGATTGTATGTATTGGGACACCTGGGTGGCTCAGTGGGTTAAGCCTCTGCCTTCGGCTCAGGTCATGATCTCAGGGTCCTGGGATTGAGCCCCGCATCAGGCTCTCTGCACAGCGGGGAGCCTGCTTACCTCTCTCTCTCTGCCTGCCTCTGTGCCTACTTGTGATCTCTGTCTGTCGAATAAATAAAAAAAAATCTTAAAAAAAAAAAAGACTTTATGTATTTATTTGACAGAGAGAGACACAGTGAGAGAGGGAACACAAGCAGGAGGATGGGGAGAAGCAGGCTTCCCGATGAGCAGGGAGCTTGATGTGGGACTCAATCCCAGGACCCTGGGATCATGACCTGAGCTGAAGGCAGCCAATTAATGGCTGAGCCACCCAGGCACCCCTGAAGCTCTATATTCACTAAACAGCAACTCCCCATCCCCCTTTCCCCACTCCATTCTAGCTACTCATATCTGCATTTTTTTTTTAAAGATTTTATTTATTTATTTGACAGAGAGAGGTCACAGTAGACAGAGAGGCAGGCAGAGAGAGAGGGAAGCAGGCTCCCTGCTGAGCAGAGAGCCCGATGCGGGACTCCATCCCAGGACCCTGAGATCATGACCTGAGCCGAAGGCAGCGGCTCAACCCACTGAGCCACCCAGGTGCCCCTCATATCTGCATTTTTTATGGAGATCTGGCAACCACATTTTGTTTTCTGTGTCTATGAATTTGACTACTCTAGGGACCTCTTATGAGTGGAATCATATATTTGCCTTTTTTTTTTTTAAGATTTTATTTATTTTTTTGATGGAGAGAGAGATCACAAATAGGCAGAGAGGTAGGCAGAGAGAGAGAAAGAAGCAGGCTCCCCACTGAGCAGAGAGCCCGATGTGGTGCTCGATCCCAGGACTCTGGGATCATGACCCGAGCCAAAGGCAGAGGCTTAACCCACTGAGCCACCCAGGCGCCCCCAATACATTTGCCCTTTTGTGTCTGGGTTATATCACTTGGTGTATGTTTTCAAGCTTCATCCGTGTTGTAGCATGTGTCAGAATTTCCTCCCTTTTTAAGGTAGAATAATATTCCATTGTATGGACCTACCACATTTTGTTTATCCATTCACCGATCAATAGACACGTGGGTTGTTTTCAGCTTTTGGCTACTGTAAACAATGCTGGTGTGAACATGGGTGTGCGAGTATCTGTCTGATCCCCTGTTTTCATTTCTGTTGGGTTATACCCAGAAATGGAGTTGTTGAATCATATGATAAAGCTATGTTTATTTATTTATTTATTTTTTTGAGGAACCACCATACTATTCTCTCACTGCACTACTTTACGTTCCTACCAGCAATGCACAAGGCTTCCAATTTCATGAACACTTGAAGAAGAGCTATTTGTATTTTTATCTTATAGTTGAGAACAGGTGAACAACAAATAAAAGAGGCTTCAGAGTGGGTTTCTGACATCCCTGTCCCCTTTCTCTCACCAGTTAGACAGGGGTACAGAGCGCTTCGCTTCTCAAAACTCAGAGATTAGTCCTCCTGTTTTCAGAACTCTCATTTTTAATGACTGTGTGATGTCCCACCACTCCATGCACCAGAACTCAGAATTGTGGAACATTTAGACTGCCTCCAAATTCTTTACTCTTATAAATACCATGGAATATATTTATGCAATGGACTTTTTCCAAATATAAGATTATGCTGTTAGGGTGAAATTCCAGAACTGGGAACGACTACAGATAATAGCGGACACTGAGACAGTACCTACTGTGTTCCAGGCTCTGCTCTGAGGGGTTGATATACATTAACTCATTTATGTAGTTCCATGTGATGGCTACTCATCTCTCTATTTTGAAAAACAGACTAGGGGACGCCTGGGTGGCTCAAATGGTTAAACATCTGACTCTTGATCTTGTCTCAGGTCTTGACCTCAGGGTCATGAGTTCAGGCTGGTGTTGGGCTCCACGATGGGTGTGGAGCCTACTTTAACAAACAAACAAAACAAATAAATAAAAATAGACCTTTAAATATTTTTTAAAATAGAGGTCTTATTTTTGCTTTATTTTTTAGAGCAGTTTTAGGTTCATAGCGAAATTGAGGGGCTGTAGAGTTCCCATATATACCTCCCACCCCCACACACAAACCGCCTCCCCCATTGTCAGCATCCAGGACCAGAATGGCATGTTTGTTACAATCATTGGACCTACACTGACACTACATTGACATTTACCTTAGGGTTTGTTCTTCCTATCTCCATGAAGATGAAGAAACTGAGGCTCTGAGGGGCACCTGGGTGGCTCAGTGGGTTAAAGCCTCTGCTTTCAGCTCAGGTCATGAACCCAGGGTCCTGGGATTGAGCCCTGCATCGGGCTCTGCTCAGCGGGGAGCCTGCTTCCCCCTCTCTCTCTGCCTGCCTCTCTGTCTACTTGTGATCTCTGTCTGTCAAATAAATAAATAAAATCTTTAAAATCAAAACAAAACAAAAAACCTTGGCCCTGAGAGGAAAGGTGATTTGCCCCCCTGTCAGGAAGTAGCAGGACCAGACCTTAAGGAGAAGCAGTCTGGCTCCAGAGACTCGGCTGACATTTTAGTGACTCTTAATGTATATTTGATGCTTTTGGATTTGGCAGCATTTTGCTTTGTGTGGGTCAGGCAGTGACACTTCAGTGTTGGATGATTGTTCCAATTTGCCTGAGAATAACAGCTTTCCCGGGACGGGAGGCTTTCAATTCTAAAGCCAGGAAAGTCCGGCGAAAACAAGGACAATTTGGTCGTCCTATTCCAGCAACACCAGAATCCTCAGGCTCATGACAAAGTCTTTTTAGGAACTAGGTCAAGAGCTGGAGCCTCCCCAGATCATGGGAGGCTGGAGATGGCCAGAAGGATGAGGGGAAGGGCCATATCCACTTCCTGTTTCCTGGCCTCTCCACATTTGTTTGTAGGCACACCGACCGGGGCTCCTGCTTGTTGTTCTGGAATTTAAACTGCCCAGATAGAGCAGTAGATCAATTATGTGTTGACTCTTCCTGACCGATGGTTGGTGGGTGTTTGCTGCTTCTTGGACAGGGGAGTCAAAGACCCTTGGCTGCTTGGGCTGGCTCTCACCCACCCTTCCCCTGCAGCACACTTCTTCAACCCAGAGCCCAGTGGAGTGTAATTATACAATGCAAAGAGTGTCTGCCTTGTAGCTCAGGTATGTTGCAACATCCTGAGCTGTGGGCTTACAGTAGGCAAACACATGAAAAGTTGGGTGGGTGGTCACATCTATGATGTGAGAGGGGCAAGGCTTGTTGCCAGCTGCACTGTAGGATTGCCAGAGCACTTCCATAGGGTATCAGAGGATCTGGAGACCAGCAGGGGCCACTTCCTCTGGGGCCAGGCTGGATCTTGATGGATAGGTTGCTGCCTGAGCCTTTTAGTTCATTCTTATCATCTTTATTGAGCACCTATTATACACCAGGATATATATTCAGAGAAATGAGCCCTGCCTCTTGCCCTGCAGTCCTTTCCGCCTCCTTCCTGTCTACTGCCTGCAGGTAGCTAATCTTAGTAGTTTCTGATTTATCCTTCCTGTGTTGCTTTTTGCACAAATGAGCAGATGTATGTGTATTTTCCTCTCTCCCCCTCTTTCTTCCTTAACAGGTAGTATACTGTAGTATTTTTTCCTTGTACTCAGCAGTATCCATATCAGTTTATTAGCTCTCCCTCATAGCTGTACAATACTCTTTGAGCCACTCTTCTATGAATGGGAATTTATGTTGTCTCCAATATTTTGCAGTTACATATTCTTAGAAGTGGGATTGCTGGATCAAAAGGTTTTTTTAAATATATGTAATTTTGTTAGGTATTGCTAATTTACCCTCCAAAATGGTTGTACTGACGTGTATCCCCACCAGCAGTGTATGAAAATACCTCTTTCCCCATAGCTTCACCAATAGAATAATAGCCTACCTTTTAATTTTTGCCAGTCTGATAGGTGAGAATCATGTCTCTTGTTGCTTTATTTTTTTTTAAAGAGATGTTTAAAAAAATACTTTATTTATTTATTGGTCAGAGAAAGAGAGAGAGCACGAGCAGGGGGTGCGGCAGGCAGAGGGAGAAGCAGGTTCCTTGCTGAGCAGAGAGCCCGATGCAAGACTTGACCCCAAGACCCTGGGATCATGATCTGAGCTGAAGGCAGATGCTTAACTGACTAAGCCACCCAGGCGCCCCTCTTGTTGCTTTAATTTGTATTTAAGTTGCATTTCTCCTATCATGAGTGAGGTTGAACATTTCTTTGTATGTTTGTACCTATATCTATATTTCTATAGTTTGAATTTTTTTACTATCAATCTTTTATTTTTCCCCCATTAACTTTTTTTTAAGATTTTATTTATTTATTTATTTAATTTTAAGATTTTTTTTTTTAAGATTTTATTTATTTATTTGACAGACAGAGAGCACAAGTAGGCAGAGAGGCAGGCAGAGAGAGAGGAGGAAGCAGGCTCCCCGCTGAGCAGAGAGCCCGATGTGGGGCTCGATCCCAGGACCCTGAGATCATGACCTGAGCTGAAGGCAGAGGCTTTAACCCACTGAGCCACCCAGGCGCCCCTAATTTTAAGATTTTATTTATTTATTTGACAGAGAGAGAAAGAGATCACAAGCAGGCAGGTTGGCAGGGGGCCAGCAGGCTCCCCGCCGAGCAGAGAGCCCGACGTGGGGCTCGATCCCAGGACCCTGAGGTCATGACCTGAGCCAAAGGCAGAGGCTCAGCCCTCTGAGCCACTCAGGTGCCCCTCCCCATTAACTTTTAAGAACAGCTTTATTGAGATATAATTCACATACTATATAGTTCACCCACTTAATGTGTATAATTTAGTGGTTTTAGTACAGAGTTATGTAACCATCATCATGATCTAATTTTTTAAAACTTCTTCATCATCCTAAAAAGAATCCCCATACGCATTAGCAGTCACTCATTTGTCCTCAGTCCCCCAGCCCTACATAGTCACCAGTCTCCTTTTTGTCTCTACAGATTTGCCTATTGTAGACATTTTATATAATATACACATAATTTGTATTATATATTACAAGTTATATGGGGTGCCTGGGTGGCTCAGCCGGTTCAAGATCTGCCTTCCACTCAGGTCATGATCCTTGGGGTCCTGGGATCGAGCCACTGTTGGGCTCCCTGCTCAGCAGAAAGTCTGCTTCTCCCTCTCCTTCGGCCCCTCCCCAACTCATGTTCTCTCTTTCTCAAATGGATAAATAAAATCTTAAAAAAAAAAAGTTATATTATTTGTCATGTCATATCAGTGGAATCATACAATATTAGGTCTTTTGTGACTGGCTCCTTTTATTTAGCATAAGTGATATAATGCTTATAGGGTTCCAGGCAGTTTCTAACATTTAATCCTCACAACTCTGAAATAGTTACCATTTTGTTATTTTCCCCTTTTTATGGATGAGGAAACTGAGGCACAGAGAGATTAAAGGTCTTGTGTGAGGTCACATGGCAGTAAGAAGATGGACTTTGGTTCAGAGTCAGGCAGACTTCAACTCCAAGCTCTATCTCTTGCTTGCTGTTTGACATAGGGAATATTACTTAAACTCTCTTTAGTGTCTTTTTTTCATGTTAGTTAAATGAAGATAACAGTGGCTAAATCTTGTTGGAGAATTAAATGTTGTGACACAGTGTTTAGTCCAAGGCCTAAAACTTAATAGAAATTCAGTTAATCATCACAGTTATTAGTAGGTAGAGTCAGGCAAAGATCTGGTTTATGTGGTGTGGTTGGCCTTGCCCCCTCAGCACTGAGGTGTACCTAAGATAACAGCTTTTTAAAAAATATATATATAATTTGCATACCATGAAATTTACCTTTTTAAAGTATACAGTTCAGTGCTTTTCAGTATATTTATAAGGTTGTGCAACTATCATCACTAATTTAATTGTAGAATATTTCCATCACCCCAAAATAAATTGTGCCCATTAGTAGTCACTCCCCATTCTCTACTCCCCTAACCCCTGGCAACCACTAACCAATTTTCTGTCTCTGGATTTGTTTACTCTAGCCATGTTGTATAAATGTATTATGTGGCCTTTTGTATCTGGCTTTATTCACTGAGCACAATGTTTTCAGCGTTCATCCATGTTGTATGAGTGCACCATTATTCTTTATTCTGTTGTATGAATGTACTATATTTTGTTTGTCCACTCATCCATTGATGACATTGGGTTGCTTCCACTTTGGGCTATTAAGAATAATGCTACTATGAATATTAATGTATAAGGTTTTTTGTTTGGTTTTTGATGGATTTAAGAAAAAAATTTTTTTTAAGATTTTATTTATTTATTTGACAGAGAGAGATCACTCTCTCTGAGTAGTAGGCAGAGAGGCAGGCAGAGAGAGATGGGGGGGGGAGCAGGCCCCCTGCTGAGCAGAGAGCCCAATGTGGGGCTCGATCCCAGGGCCCTGAGATCATGACCTGAGCTGAAAGCAGAGGCTTAACCGACTGAGCCACCCAGGTACCCTTGGTGGGTTTTTAAAAAGATTTTATTTCTTTATTTGAGAGAGAGAAAGAGAGAGAGCACGAGCAGGGGGAGGAGCAGAGGGACAAGCAGACTCCCCTGATGAGCGTGGAGCCCGACTTGGGGCCCGATCCCAGGACCCTGAGATCATGACCTGAGCTGAAGTTAGATGTTTAACTGGCTAAGCCACCCAGATACCCCAATATGCAAGTTTTTGTGTAAACATATTATTTTTAGTCCTTTTGGGTGTACACCTAAGAGAGGAACTGTTGGGTCACGTTGTAACTTTGTTTAACTTTTTAATGATCTGCAAACGGTTTTACAAAGCAGCCCTGCCATTTGACATTCCCACCTGCTGTGTGTGAGAGTGGCAAGTTCTCCATATACTCCTCAACACTTGTTATTATTGTCTTCTATTTTAGCCATCCCAAAGGGGATGAAGTGGTTTTGATTTGAACTCCCATATTAACTAGTGGTGTAGAGCTCGAGATGCCAACTTTTAGGTCAGCTCTTTTCTGCCTACTCCAGCTGTTGTGTTTCCTCCAGAAAGTCTCTCCCGGCTTCCCATTCATCTCTCCCTGATCTTAGTGGGCATTTTGGCCTCTTGGGTGCTGATTGATACCTTCTTAGTCCAGGTGCTTGGTGCAGGCTTTGGGCAGGTTCCAGTGGTCGGGCAGCTACATCTGGGATTAAAGCACGGGTTCTTTCTGTGTGCAGGTTTGATATTACTCTGCACGCTGCCACATCCATCCCTAGGCTCGCCAAACGGCTGGGACAAAGCCAGCTTCTCCCCTGGGTACCTCAGTGAGCAGGATCAGAAGTTCTTGAGCTGGAAGCAGTCTCGCCCATCCTTCTGCAACAAGTCAAGACAAGAACCCCTCCCTCACCCCCTCCCTGCCAGATTGGGGAGAACCTGTAAGGTGTTCCTTTAAAATCTCCATAGGAAGAAATTCTGCTGGCCCCCTTTTACCACCAGGCGAGTGTTTTAGCAGCCTTCTTTGTTAGAAGACTGCTTTGCTCTGACCCACGTCCCTCCTTCTGCAGCGCGTGCCAGTTTCCCCTGGTGCTTTTCTTCTCAGAGGGTGTGGGACACAGCTGCCCCAGGGAGGGCCTTCCTCCTCCGGTCCCACAAAACCGTTGCAGCTGGAGAAGCCTCACGTGAGGAAGTGCAGACCACGCCAGGCCCCTCTAGGGGACCTGAAAGACTTAATGACCTTGTCACTTGGCTGTTGCCTGGGCAGTCTGCTTTGAAAAAGAGCCTTTCTGACAGGCTCCAGGTTGTGTGTTTATCCCGAGGCTGGCCATTCCAAATGCGTGTTTCAGAGCTTAGAGGGTGCGTACAGCCCGCTTGGTGGGTGGTAATCGAGTGCAGGTGGACACCATCTGGCCGGGCCTGCGCCTCCCAGCCAGCCCAGTGAGGGCCGGCCTGCCCACCACAGAGCTGGCCCAGAAAGCACCCCGCATGGAGGCAGATGGAGGGCATGTGCGCGTGCGCGTGCTCTGGCACGCGTGTACGTGCGTGCGTGCGTGCGTGCGCGCGCGCGCGTGCGTGCAGTTTCCTCACAGTCGTGGTGCTGCTCAGACGCAGATGGTTTCTCCCCGCGTTTGACGGTTTTCCCCATCGTGCAGTCTGAGGAACATGTTCTTTTTGTCTGTTTCTCAAATTTTTGTGGTTAGAAATCCTGTATTTTTCTTGGCCCAAGATGAAAGCCCTGGAATAATGGTCTAATACATTTTACAAAGCTGCTTCTAATTGGAGGCTGCTTGAAATCTTCCCTTTGGCCTAGTGACCCATCTCCCTCGATGGAGTTTTAAGTCTGAGTCAGTGTTGCATTATCTTGGATTTTCACACTCCTCTCCAGCCTGTGGCCCCAGGGAGGTGGCTCTTCTAGCCTCAGCTGGCTTAGCTATTCCGTCAGCCCCCCTGCACTGAATTGCCCCTAAACATGACAGTTCAGTAAAGGGAAGAAAATAGCTTACCCTGTGTCCTGCCAAACAACTTATCTGGTCTGTGAATTCCTAGTACCCTCAGACTGGTTTCTGTCTCCCACTCTTCTAGATACCCAGAGGAAATGCAAACCATAGACACCTCCTTGAAATACAATTAGGCACCAGCATGACACCTTTAAGGACAGATTCCTTTTCAGTCCTTTGGAGAATGTAGCTTCTCAGAGGTTATCTTCCCGCTACAGCAAGTGCGGGAAGGCTGAGCTCTTCCAGGCACACAGGCAAGGTTAGGGCTGGTGTCTGAGCTTCGAGCTTCGCTTCGGAACCTTTGGAATCTCTTTCTGTCCAGTCTCCTGGCCTGGCCTCTTGAGGGTGCTGAGGAGCATGAGAGAGGAAAGATGCATGTGGAATTCCAAGGTTGGGCATCGTCATCCTTTCAAAACTCTCGCCTCTGAATCCCTGTTCCAGTAGCTTGGCTAGCAAGGAGATGTTGGCTGTCATCTTAGTTTATGGTTTGTATTTGTATGCTGAGGAGTTTACATCTGTATAATCATTGTGGCTCATGTTTATACAAGATATAATTACTGAAAATTATATCATGAACATATTTTAATTTTTAACCCCTCCCATGCTGGCAAACCTCCTGAGATGTGAAGAAGTCCTCCCTGAATGCTGCCCTCCCAAACGGGAGTGTGTCTCCCCACCCCCCCAGCCCCCCAACCAGGACTTGCTTTCTCATCCACACCGTTTTCCTCTCTGGCAAAAGTCCATTTCAGGGACTTCCCTGAAGACTTGGCACTCCTGATTGTCTCCTAGAGGTCAGAGGCGGGCATTCCTCCCTCGCCTCATCTTCACCGTGATGAGTGTGGCCATAGAGGAAGTAACTGTCATCATTCTTGTCCACTTGGGGTGAGAAGGGGGCCCAAATCATACTTCCCCAGCATTCCAGTGATTGAAGAGTACACATGGGACACCAGGTTTCAGAAAGAGCATGTGCTGATTGATGAACACGTGTGGGGTGCTGGGTGTCAGGAAGAATACAGGCCCTCCCAGTATTTGGAATCTGCCTTGGGACCTGTCCACAAATGCCGAGTTTGGAGACCAGCCCACCCAGCCCAAGGATTGTACCCTGGTGGGGCAGGGTGAAGGTGGGAATGGAGAAAGGGTCTTGTCCTCACAGAGCATACAACAGGACTTGTGTCATTAGCAAACTAAGTAGGTGCTTATTAACAGCTTGAAGGAATAAGGAGTGTGAATAAGGAAGATTTTCGGTAATAGAGCCTTAATCACTCAAAGGAATGTTCCAGAGCCACAAAATGTGGAACTCATAATTTAGAGTACTACCAGGGGAATTTGATTGCCTGGGCCGAGGTCATACCCATGTACCATGGGTGGCAAGAGCGCGAGACTAGTATTGTGACTCCTTTTGGGCTACTGGGGGAGATTCCTCTGATTAAGGGGTTTGGATGCTGAGACCACCAAAAATAGGGGAGAACTTTAATTGGACTTTAAAAACAGTTTTCCTGAGGTAGTTGAACTAAAAACATTTGCTTTTTATTCCTTCCAGATTTACAGGAACAGACGGGCCTAGTGGTTTTGGCTTTGAATTGACATTTCGTCTGAAGAGAGAAACAGGGGAGTCTGCCCCCCCAACATGGCCAGCAGAGCTAATGCAGGGCTTGGCCAGATATGTGTTCCAGTCAGGTAAGAACGCCAAGAGCCGGCTGGCATGGGGATCCTTTTGCCATGAGCCTGGTTGGCTTTGGGGACTCACAGACATTATTTTGATATCTGTAGAGTGACCTTTCCTGTGAGTACTGTACCCCATTTGTACCACGAAGGTGGCTTGTTCTGCCTGGTGTCTCCTGAGTGGGAAGCTACCTGGGGCGGGGAAGAGAAGTCTCTGCCACTATGACCTCCGGTAGCCACTGTTATGATACCCTGAGCCCGTGTTGCAGACTGCCAGCCATACCTCAGATTCCCAGTGAGCCAAATGCCAACTCAGCATGGATCTGATCAGCATTCTTTGTCTGTCCCATTTCCCATAATTAGTATGGTCCTCGCTCCCTGCTGCCAGTGGCCTAGCCATCTCTATTTTTGGGGTCCCAAGAGCATGTGTTAATCTTGGTTAAGCCTTGGGTTAACAGTAGAGGGTGTGGCAAAGAGAAAGAATTGCTGGGAGTTTGATCCCTCACAGTGTGAGGGGGAAGCTGGAATCAGGTGGGAACTTGACAGTCAGAAAAATTTGATTCACATGATTCAAGTGACCTCCAGGGGATGGTCCGTGCTTCTGGTGCCCCTCTGGAGACTGCCAACATGGCACCCGAAGTGGAGACTTTGTGTTGGGACCTTGGTCTCCTGCCCTTGGCTCATCCTGCCTGTAGTCCTCCAGTGGGATAAAATGCTAGAGCAAAATTTAATACCATTCTTAAAAGGTTTCATATCATCTGGGTGTTTCTTTGCCGCTAATTACTCAAACATTTCCCGCATAGTCTCAAGATTTTGGTTTTTTTTGGTTTGGTAAGTAGCCTTCAGATGAAGGCCAAGACAGTTTTATCCAACTCTTTTGCTCTCTGACTGCTGTGGATGAGCAGCATCTAGGGCAGAGACCCTCAGAGTGTGGTCCTTGGGTCCCTTGCCTCAGAAGCACCTGGAAAGCTTGTTGTAACCACGTGTTCCTGGGCCTCACAGGAGACCTCTGGCTCAGGACCTCTTCGGAGTGTTGTTCCCAGATACTTCTGGTAGAGACTAAATTTAGAGAGCCATAAATGTGACAGTGACTTTTTCCCCAGTTTCATGTAGGTTATAAATTGGAGGTGCAATAGATCCTCTAGGTTGAACTCATCTGCCCTCTGTCTGGACCTGGGGTCAGTTGTTGGCAGGGTGGCTATCACATTATGGGACTGATCTTTAACTACTATCTTCTATTTTGTGTCCTATGGAATAGTCCCCTTTGGGGGACTACAGTGGGTCCTTTCTAAGCAAGGGTTCCTAAACCTGGCTGCTCATGAGATTCTCTGGCAAGTTTGTTCCCAAACTTCTGCGTGGCTGTGATTCAGTTGGTTAGAGGGGAGACCGAGGCATCCGTTTCTTAATCAGCTTCCTTGGGACTCTAAGGCAGTTGGTCCGGGGATGATGTTTGGGTTCTAAAGGATTGTTGACCAGGAAGAAGTCCTCTTCACAGGGGCAGGGGAAGCAGGCCTGAAGCAGTGGCCCATGGGATTTGGTACTGTCCTAATGTTGTTGGCAGAAACTTTTTTTAAAATTTTTTTTTAAAGATTTTATTTTTTATTTATCTGACAGACAGAGATCACAAGTAGGCAGAGAGGCAGGCAGAGAGAGAGGGAAGCAGGCTACCCGCTGAGCAGAGAGCCCGACATGGGGCTCGATCCCAGAACCCTGGGATCATGACCTGAGCTGAAAGCAGAGGCTTTAACCCACTGAGCCACCCGGGCACCCCTTTGGCAGAAACTTTTAAAATTGTACCAGGAGTCTCTTGATTGAACCCTTTTGTCTTCCCCCTTTTCCTTCTTTGGATGCCTGAAGCTGACTGATAAAGAATTGTCTTTGGAAAAATAGACTTTTCTTGATAGGAAATTTAATCTGCTGTAGGAAAGGGGGCTCAAAAGATTAGGCAACCTCTTGCTTGTATTGACAGATAACTCCTTGCCCACTGCTTAAGCCAGTGCATTTATATGTTTGTTTCCACTTACTGTACTTGCTCAGGTGGATAGAAATCTGAGAAATGTAAAAATAGGTGTTATGAGTCACTGTCAGAAGGAGTCAAGCAGATGAACTTCTGAAATAGTTCTGATATTAAAGTTCTGAATTAATAGTGCAAGTAAGTGGAGAAATAAGATTTAACTTGCGGCAGTTCATTTCAGCCACACAATAAACATCATCAGGGACCGTTTGGCACCACTAGTGTGATCATCGATTCAGACAGATGATCAACAGATGCTAAAACCATTGGATAGGGGCGCCTGGGTGGCTCAGTGGGTTAAAGCCTCTGCCTTCGGCTCAGGTCATGATCCCAGGATCCTGGGATGGAGCCCCACATTGGGCTCTCTGCTCAGCAGGGAGCCTGCTTCCTCCTCTCTCTCTCTCTCTGCCTGCCTCTCTTGCCTACTTGTGATCTCTGTCAAATAAATAAATTTTTAATAAAATCTTAAAAAACAACAACAACATTGGATAAAAGGATTTGGGGAACAAGATATTCCCAGGGACTCAAACCCTCCACAGATTACTTATTTGTTACCGAGAAAAGTACCTTTACAGTGACAGGATTTGGGTGGACACCACCTTGACCAAATGATCAAACATAGCAACACCAGTAATGGACAGCTTATTACTGGGTATCTCCTTATGAGTGGCAGTGCACAGTAGAAGACATCAGCTGGGTAGCACTTTTCCAAAAAAGGTTTCACCCGCATTGAATCATGAGCAAACAATCAGACAAATCTAGATGGTAGGGCATTTTATAAGAAAACTTTCTGGACTCTTCAAAAGTGTCAATCGTATGAAAGATCTGCAAGGGTAAGGCTCAGGGCTCTACTAGATTACAGAACACATGACGGTTTAAATGCACTTGTGATCCTTAATTGGATCCTGAATTGGGGGGAGGAGGTCACTTTTAGGGCCACTGGAAAAAATATAAATATAGACTGTATATTAGATAATAGGACCGTACAACTGAAATTCCTTTGGTGCCATATGATGTAATGGTTATTTGGCTAATGTGCTTGTTCTTAGGAGATAAAAGCTGAAGTGCTCATGAACAAAACGACATGATTTCTGCAACTTAATTTTCAAATGAGTAGACAAAAAAGTAAAGTGTGTGTAGAGAGAGAAGAGAAAGCAAATGTGGCAAAATGTCAACAATTCTGGCGAATCTAGGTGAAGGGCATATGGGTATTTGCTGTACTGACTTTCTGACTTTCCTATGTAATTGAAATTTTTTAAATAAAAAAGTCGTGGCTGTTTCTTGAATGTAGCCTGTCCGGTGTGTACCCCATGGTCCCTTCTGCACCAAGGCCCCATTTCTGGTATCTTTAGTGTGACTTTAGATCATGTCAGGCAATGCACAGCCTTGGCAGGATGGCTACTCTTCCGAAAGTATACCACTTGGTTTTCTGTTTTCCAGATTCTCTGTAATATGATCATACTACTTAAATAATAGCTAAAACAAACCTACCTGAAATGCTTTTTGGAACATGGCAGGGAATAATAATAAATTATTTAAATAGTGGAAAAATGATTTTTAAAAGTATATGGTAAGTGATGCAAGGGAGGAGGCCATGGCTATGGGCCTAAATGGTGAAGACAAAGGCTCACATTTAATAGTGTGTTCCCTGCACCAGCCACTGTCACAAGGGCTTGTTTAATATGCAGTAAAGCACTAGGAGTTAGAAACCGTCTTATACTATGGAGAGTGTAGCAGGGAGCAAGACAGTATGGAAAGGTGAAGTATAACATGTCCAAGATCACACATCTAGGATGTGCAAAGCAAGATTTGAACCAGGAAGTTAGTTCTTCATGCCGTTCTCCTAACCATGATGCTATGTTGCCTATTGCTCAGCTGATATCTGGGCTGTTGGATGTCTCAGGCTGGACAGTGGGATTGGAGAATCCTCCATATGGATGACTCCACTAGTTTGCATGGCCTGCGAGCTCCGTCACGTCTCACTCAGTGACTCTGGAACATCTGGAAAATAGAGGGGGCAGAAGCCATTCGTAATATTACCCAAATCCCCTTAAATCCATCCTTCTGTCCTTTAGCTTTTTTTTTTTTTTTTTTTTTTTTTGGGCGAGGGGGAGAGAGAGAGAGCGAGAGACCACAGGTGAGTCAGAGCGCAAGAGGGAGGGATGGAGAAGCAGCCAGAGGGGGAGGGAGAAGCAGACTCCCCACTGAGCCAGAAGCCCAATGCAGAGCTCAGTCCCAGGACCCTGGGATCATGACCTGAGCTGAAGCGGATGCTTAACCGACTGAGCCACCCAGGTATCCCTGGTCCTTTAACTTTCATAGTTATGAAAATATATATAGAAAAAGTACAGTTTGATAACTATTCACAAACTAAACACACCCATATAACTAGCATCCAAATCAAGAAAAAGGCTAGTTCTCAGGGCACCTGGGTGGCTCAGTGGATTAAGCCTCTGCCTTCGGCTCAGGTCATGGTCTCAGGGTCCTGGGATTGAGCCTCGCATCAAGCTCTCTGCTCAGCAGGGAGCGTGCTTCCCCCCACCCCCCGCCTGCCTCTCTGCCTACTTGTAATCTTTCTCTCTCTCTGTCAAATAAATAAATAAAATCTTTAAAAAAAAAAAAAAGACACAGGCTAGTTCTCTAGAAACCTCCCTTGTGCCCACTTGTAATCACCATCCCTTGTTCTTTCCTTTTCTTTCTTTTTTTTTTTTTTTTTCCCATTTCACTGCATTGTACAGGTCCTGAGCACCTGAACTTGTTGGCACTAAGCTAAGTAGCCCCTACTTCTGCTCCTCTCCCCATACTGTTCACCATCCCGTGCACAACTATCAGGTCCAGGGGGCAGCCTAGTATGACTGTGAAGAGCATGGTTCCTGGACCCAGACTGCCTTCACTCTTAGCGCTGCCTCCTGACTTTGGGCAGTGTAACTCATTTATTCATCTAGAAAACAAGAGATAATAATGGTAACTACACATAAAGTTACTGAGAAGATGAAATGAGCTAATACTTCTAAACAGTGACTGATGGGGTGCCTGGGTGGCTCAGTTGTTAAGCATGTGCCTTTGGCTCAGGTCATGATCCCAGGGTCCTGGGATCAAGCCCCTCATCAGGCTCCCCGCTCTGCGGGAAGCCTGCTTCTCCCTCTCCCACTCCCTGTGCTAGCGTTCCCTCTCTTGCTGTCTCTCTGTCAAGTAAATAAAATCTTAAAAAAATAAAAAGTGCCTGATATATAGGAAGAACTATGTATTACCTGCAGTTATTATTATTATTATTCTTTAAAAACTTTAAATGGACAGAGAAGGTGGGTACCTTGGTCCTTTTTTGCAGTGACAATAAAGATGTCATTTAACAGCAAAGCCCTGTTAGGAAGGAAATGCCTTGCTTGTCCCTGAATCAGATGCTTGTCTCAGCTGATATGATGCTTATTTGGTGCCATTATTTTTCTCCACACAGAAAATCAATAATAATAGTGATACAAATAAAATCACCTTGTTGTGTTTGTCACATTATACAACAAAAAAACCTGAATTCAGTTCAACTGTGGCTCTTCGATTTATGTAGCTGACAGTCCTGCAAAATCTTATACAAATCATCTTATATTTGAAACGCAATAGGGCCCAGGCCGTTTAATGGGGTTTTGTAGTCATTCCTTTTATTAGGTGAAGAACCTTTTTCAAATGTGAATAATTGCCCCTATTGTAACTGTTTTTTAAGATGAAGTTTAGGCCTTTCAGGACTTCTCAGAGCATGGCACACTTTGCTGATGCTGCAGAGAACCTCCCTTGTGACGGGTAGGCCTTGCTCGGGCCTGAGTGGCCATCCTCTGCAAGGGCTACACGTATGCTGTCCTGCAGAACACATATTTTACATCTGATGTGCACACAGATACACTTGCGCATGTAACTAGCACTATAACTCTGTCTGATGGTCTTGCCTCACCTGTGCTGCTACCTTACACTCGGTGACTGTGTGTGGAGCACCTCGCCTATCTGCCTGTGTGGACATGCTGAGCAGTGCCATCCAGTACGTGGAATGCTGAAACCTGCTTTTCCAGGTCTAAGTAGCATCCACAGCCTTGGGAAAAGCATCAGGACAGTGGTAGGCAAGGGGAAGGGGGACAAGGCTCTGGGGAGGATGGTGGTGGGTGGCAGTGCACACACCCAGTTGTGGGGCCATGTGAGGCTGCCTCTGAAGCCTGCTCTGAAGAATGACTCAGAAGACTCCTGTAACTTAGCCAGACGACAGCTAGTTCATTTGCTCAGAGGTGGGAAGTTGAGCTGTAGAGAAAAGGAAGTAGAAATGAGAGAGGCCTGGGAAAGGAGGCTATCCAGAGAAGGTAAAGGATTCAAGATGTGGGGGTGGGGCAGGCTTGTGTTTGTTTTAGTCAGGTTGCCTCTAGTTATAAGAAAGTGACAGAAACCCAAATCAAACTCCCTTAATGGCGTTATGGCTCAGGTCAATGGGTCGTCCAAGGTTTCAGGCATGGCTTGATCTGTATGTTCAAAAACAGCATCCTCAGGGCTCTGATTCATGTGTTGGTCTTGTACTATAGACTGACTCTCCCTACACATCAGGAAAGATGAGCATCACCAGTCAGTTCCTGGTTCTCTCGGATTGTAGTCCCAGCAGGCAGGAGGCTGTTTTCTCCCAACTTTCCTACATCAGTCTTGGGGAAGGACTCAGGTGAGTTCTACCTGGGTCATGTGACCACCCTGGTTGGTGGTGGTGGTTGAGATGGAAAAAAAAAAGAATTTATGTTTAAAGTTTCTCCCTTCTCCTTGTTTCTTTCTTTCTTTCTTTCTTTTTTTTTTTTTTTAAGATTTTATTTATTTATTTGACAGACAGAGATCACAAGTAGGCGAGAGAGGCAGGTAGGGAGAGAAGGGAGGAAACAGGCTCTCCGCGAAGCAGAGAGCCTGATGTGGGGCTCGATCCCAGGACCCTGGGATCATGACCTGAGCCGAAGGCAGAGGCTTTAACCCACTGAGCCACCCAGGCGCCCCTCCCTTCTCCTTGTTTCTAATCACATGGAGTGGGAAAGAGTCCTCTAAAGCAGGAAAAGATTAGGTATAGTTCTGGGTAAGCAAAATCTCTTGTGAGGCCACAGGGTCATCTGTCACCTAGTAATTCTAGTGCACAGTTATACTCAGAAGTCAGATTGTTAGGGTACGCAGATGGAGTGGGCACCTTTTGTTCTGCCTTGTTGTGTCTGTTGGAAGGTTTTGACTGCAAATCATAGTATACATCCTGACTGAAATGGCTTAACGATAATGGCACTTGTCTTACATAGCAAGTCATCTGGAGGCGGGCAAGTTCTAGGGTTGGTTGTCTTCTGTTCAGTGAAGTTGTTTAGGACCTGAGTTCTTTCTGACTTCCTGCTCTGCTTTTGTCAGCATTTTGGCTCGCTTTTTAACACGGGTTCCCTTACAGTCCAAAGATGGCTGCCATGATCCCTAGCATTCTGGAATCACACTTGACAGAGTCTATAGGCAGTAAAAGAGATACTGCTGTCCTGTGTCTCTTTTAAAGACCAGTCAACACCTTCACAGAACTGCCCTCATTGATCTCCCCTGGCATCTCATTGGCCAGAGTTATGTCAGGAAGTTGGGACAGTCGTGTTGGTTTACTGATCAGCTGGGACGGGCCCTGGTTCCCCGCGGAGCACAGCCAAGGAAAGGCAGAGGTAGGAAATTAAGGTTGTGTTGGTGAGGAGGGGAATGGCTCCAGGTGGGCAAAATAGTGTCTGTGCTTCCACCCAAGAAGCCCTCGCCCTGCCTGGAATCAGAGGACCCTTGCATATTGATCCGGACACAGGGCCAGTGCAATAGTGTCAATGGAAAGAGAACAGTACAGTCATGAGGACAGGGGAGCTGTCGTTTCACCTGCTACAGGAGATTTAGAATCAAATCCAGACTCCGGTGTGAATAATTTGGGAAGTCCTGTAGTACAGACATCAGTAACTACCAGCAGACACTTCAACTTCTTTCCTTCCCGCTCTGCAGCCAGTTTCTCTTACTTCCCATTCTCTTTTAATTTTATGATCAGCTTATTCCTTCTTCTCAGATTGCCAGTGACTGCTCCCCTGCCCCCCACTCTCTGGGTTTCATTAAAGAGAAACCATTCCCCAACTCAGCAGGGCTTGATTTCTGAGCTGTGCTTTAGAATTCTGCTGGAGAGGCTATCTGCTCCCTGTTCTGCCATTGGTAGTCCTTAACCACAAATTCCAAGGCAATTTCACTTGAGTTTGAGGAGAAACATGGCCCCCCAACCTTGTAACTGACACTGTGGAAATTCAAGTGCCTTGGCTGGCTGCTGTTTAATGGCAACCTCATGACATGTGCTGAGTGTGCTCAATTTGTGATTCAGGCCCAAGTAGGGAGACAGGGCAGCACCGTGGAGCTTCCTGAGCCATCAAAGCTTGCAGCTGACTGAACGCTGTGGTATTGACAGATGAAGGGCAACAGAGACTTTTTTTTTTACATTTTCTTTCCTTTTCCCACTTAGAAAAGAAATACTTGCTCATTATAAAAACCGAAACTTAGAAATTTATGGCCCAGAAAGTGAAAATCCTTCCTAAGGCATCCTCCCACTGAGAAACGTTGGTGTTCCTATTTCCAGACTTTCTTTTCAATGCATAGATCTGTATAGAATAATCATTACTTTATAAAAATGGGCCATGCCAGGGTGCCTGGGTGGCTCAGTGGATTGAGCCTCTGCCTTTGGCTTAGGTCATGATCTCAGGATCCCTGTCGGGCTCTCCGCTCAGCGGGGAGCCTGCTCCCCCCTACCCCCACTGCCTGTCTCTCTGCCTACTTGTGATCTCTTTCTGTCAAAAAAAAAAAAAAATTAAAAAAGAAATCTTTGAAAAAAAATGGACCATGCCTTTTCATACTGCTGTTCAACTTGTTTTTTTAACTTAATATCCTTTGGACATCTTCCCATGTTAGTATGTTCTTTCTAACTGGGCTTTTTTATTGTCTAGATATACTGTACTTTATTTAACTAGTCTCCCATTGTTGGGCGTTTGGATGATTTACAATTTTTCCTTACCACAAACCTGCAGTGAGCATCCTTGTGTGTGTGTGTATCTTTGTACTCTTGCCTAAGAATTTCTGTGGGATGAATTCCTAGAAGTACAATTGCTAGGTTAGGTGAAATGAACATTTTACATGTCAATACCCCTTGAGACAAATGGTTATATTATTAGAGTAATACTGTTGTGTGATGGCCAGGAGATACTATCATTGTTTTCAACAAACAACAGAATGATTGTTATATAAAATTGTTTTTATAATGTTTTATAATGTTTTTATAATGAGTCCTTGAGAATTGGTCCCCTTTCTTAGGTTTTTGGCCTGAGAGAGAGCTTTAATACAGGTTAAATGGCATATATTTGGGGTTAGGAAGAAACCAGGCCCTTACACAGTGTCTCATGAAGTTTATAGTTAGCGTAGGAACCCATCCATCATGCTTCCTGGCTCTGAAGTTGGAAGTGGTGAGGGACACAGCCTGCCAACTGAAGTTGGAGAGACTTTTCGACAGCAGGTCAAGTTTTATATAAGGAATGTCTTGTTTCTATTTTTTTTTTTTTTAAGAGGGGAGGAGTGGCAGAGGGAGATGGGGAGAGAGAATCTTAAGCGGGCTCCATGCCCAGCTGTGAAGCCTGGTGGGGGGCTTGATTTCACAATCCTGAGATTAGGACCTCCGCCGAAACCAGAAGTCAAACACTCAACTGATGGTTGAGCCACCCAGGCACCCCTATATAAGGAATGTCAAGGAATTGTGTCCTTTTCTTGAGTTTTGCCTCCTCCTACCTTTTCTTTATTTTTCTTTTTTTTTTTTTTAAAGATTTTATTTATTTGATAGAGAGAGAGATCACAAGTAGGCAGAGAGAAAGGGGGAAGCAGGCTCCTTGCTGAGCAGAGAGCTCGATGTGGGGCTTGATACCAGGACCCCTGAGATCATGACCTGAGCCGAAGGCAGAGGCTTAACCCACTGCGCCACCCAGGCGCCCCTCCTCCTACCTTTTCTAAAGTTAAAATTATACTTGTAGTTCAGTCTTTTCCTATTGAGGCTCTTTTTTTTTCCCACCTTTTTTTAAGAAATGTATTTTTTAAAATTTTTATTCTTTTTAAAGCTTTTATTTATTTATAGCAGAGAGAGCGAGAGAGGGAGCACAAGTACGGGGGAGCTGGAGAGGGAAAAGCAGGTTCCCTGCTGAGCAGGGAGCCCGATATGGGGCTTGATCCCAGGAGGGTGGGGCCATGACCTAAGCTAAAGGCTGAGGCTTAACAACTGAGCCGCCCAGGTTGTTTTTTTTTATATAATTAAAAGTAAGTGAATAGAGCAGTAGCTGTTAAGCTCCAAGCTATCCTAGGCACTTGGATTCTCTTATTTAACCTCCACAGTAGGTGGCCTGAGGAAGATACTAGTTTGCCACTTTTCAGATGGGGAAATGGACTCAGAGAGGTGGTGGGCCTGGCAGAATTTCCTGCAACTGGTGAGAAGCCGGAGCACACCTCCAGGGACACCCTAACCAGCATAGGTTTACATGCAATAGCCTCTTGAGTCTCAAGGATCCATCTTATTTTATTTTATTTTATTTATTTATTTTTTTCATTTCATTTCTTTTCAGCGTAACAGAATTCATAGTTTTACAACACACCCAATGCTCCATGCAATGCGTGCCCTCCATAATACCCACCACCTGGCTCCCCCAACCTCCCACCCCCCACCCCTTCAAACCCTCAGGTTGTTTTTCAGAGTCCATAGTCTCTCATGGTTCATCTCCCCCCAATTTCCCTCCACTCCCTTCTCCTCTCCATCTCCCCATGTCCTCCGTGTTATTTGTTATGCTCCGCAAATAAGTGAAACCATATGATAATTGACTCTCTCTGCTTGACTTATTTCACTCAGCATAATCTCTTCCAGTCCCGTCCATGTTGCTACAAAAGTTGGGTATTCCTCCTTTCTGATGGAGGCGTAATACTCCATAGTGTATATGGACCACATCTTCCTTATCCATTCGTCCGTGGAAGGGCATCTTGGTTCTTTCCACAGTTTGGCGACCGTGGCCATTGCCGCTATAAACATTGGGGTACAGATGGCCCTTCTTTTCACCACATCTGTATCTTTGGGGTAAATACCCAGTAGTGCAATTGCAAGGTCATAGGGAAGCTCTATTTTTAACTTCTTGAGGAATCTCCACACTGTTCTCCAGAGTGGCTGCACCAACTTGCATTCCCACCAACAGTGTAAGAGGGTTCCCCTTTCTCCACATCCTCTCCAACACACGTTGTTTCCTGTCTTGCTAATTTTGGCCATTCTAACTGGTGTGAGGTGGTATCTCAATG